>JAJPUD010000950.1:211084-250844 GCA_023553655.1 Myrmecobius fasciatus
AAGAAAGAAAGAAAGAAAGAAAGAAAGAAAGAAAGAAAGAAAGAAAGCATCCTTCTTATAAAGAAAAGATTTCTAATGCAGCATGGAGAAAAAATTGGGCTGTGCATGTAGTGGACTGTGCAGTATATGATTTAATAGCACAACGTCAATAATATCCTTGATGGTCCTATGGAAAGAGGCTTGCTTGTTCAGCAGATCTCAAAGTATATGGATCTTCCAAAGGGAAATCTAAACCAAATGGGGTTGGTATGAGTCTTGGGGATCTTGGCTAACCCTTCATGGAAAAAAGGGACTCACCGGAATAATAGAGCTGCTTCAGCAACAGCCCCAACTTCAATTCCCTTCTCAGAGTGACAAGTGGAATACTTGAATTGTCATGTTTCTATCTGTACATGGATTTCTGTGGGTTTTCAATGTCCCATGTATTTATAAACAGGTGAACTATATACTGTCCCATATTGTACACCGTGTGTGCTGGTGCAGTCACTGAAAATTCCAATACTCATGATTAGGTAAACAGATACCAACTTTATTTCTGATTACTCCAACATGGAGAGAAAGAAAAAAGAAGTTGACCTTCTTGGCCTTCTTGGTCCCTATGATGGGACCTCATCTCTGTGAACTAAGTTCTTGGGAGTCCCTTTGCAATGAGATACATCTTAGGGCCATCTGTTATGAGGCTTATTGGTGGAGAGGAGGAGTGTATCTGAAAATGGTTGTGACAAGTCCAAAAGGCATCAACAAAACTTTAAAGGGATTTTTTTTCAAGGAAAAAAACATCTATCTCCATTTAGAAAGTCCATGGTTAGGATAGCACCCTTTGGTAAATATGCTGTTTGATGACAGTAACTTGAGCTTATAGATGGGATTTTCATGATGCTGTCATGACTGTCCTGGGTACTATTTGTCACTTCCAGACTTGGACAGCACCTTGAACAGCAGTAATAAAAGCACTGTGATGGTTTTCAGCATTATTTATAGAAGGGATATCAAGGTGTGATTTAACCAGTCCTCTTGCCCCAGGGCCAAATTGGACAGGAGATTGGATTTTCAAAAATATCCAACGAAAGAAACTTTCACTGCCTTCCTCAAAAACTCTTTGTGGGGTCTATTTCCATTACAGATCATAGGATCATAGTTTTAGAGCTGAAAGGAATAGTTCATCTAGTCCAATCTCTTCTCTTCACATGTGAGCACACTGAGGGGCAGGGAGGTTTGATGACCTGTGAAAGGTCACCCAGGTTATTCATGGCAAGTCGAGATCCTAACTCACAGTCTCCTGACTCCAACTTCACTGCTCTTTCCACCGAACCATACTGGCTCCTCAGCAGAGAACTAAGCCACAACCTATGCATTCCAATACCCTCCTTGTATTACTTGCATCACTAATTAATTAATTAATGGTTAGTGTTTAATAATCAGAAAGTTGGAAAGGACCTTTAAGACTAAAATCAACCTTGTCTTATTTTATTTTATTTTTTAAAAAAATTTTATTAATATTTTTTATTTGCAAAATATATGTATGGGTAATTCTTCAACATTGACCCTTACAAAGCTTTCCGTTACAAATTTTTCCCCCCTACTCCCCACCCCTCCCCTAGATGGCAGGATATCCACTACATGTTAATTATGTTAAAATACTTGACAAATCGAATATATGTATACATATTGCCACACATCATTTTTGTGCAGGAAAAATCATATCTACAACAAAGAATAATCAGATAAAGGAAACACAATGCAAGCAAACATCAATAGAGAGCACGAAAATGTTATATTGTGGTCCACATTTCACATCCCTCTCTCTGGGTGTATATGGCTTTCTTCACTGAACAATTGGAATTGGTTTGAAGCATTTCATTGTTGAAGAGAGCCATGTCCATCAGAACTGATCATCATATAGTATTGTTGTTGCCGTGAATAATGATCTCCTGGTTCTGCTCACTTCACTCAGCATCATTTCATGCAAGTCTCTTCAGGCCTCTCTGAAATCCTCCTGTTGGTCATTTCTCACAGAACAATAATATTCCATAACATTCATGTACCATAATTTATTCAGCCATTCTCCAATTGATGGGCATCCATTCAGTTTCCAGTTTCTAGCCACTACAAAAAGAGCTGCCACATTCTTGCACATGTGGGGCCATTTCCTTCCAACCTTGTCTTTTTAAATGCAAAGGAATTATGGTCCAGAAGAGATAAATTATATGTCCAATGTCAAACTTCTGGCTAGTGGCAAGCCAAAATATTATAACTTGGGTCTCTCAAGTCCTAATCCAGTATTTTTTGAAATCTGATTCTACAATTTGAAGTGATAAAACACACTTGTCGCTAAGAACTTCAGTTTCTTCTAGCTATGTTTCTGAATTTCTGGATTTGAACAACACTATATTCAGCAACAATCACATCATGGAACCTCCTTCAGCACCTAGGACTTCCTCACTCTATAACACCCGTAAGGTCCTTACAGTGGGAACATCCCCTCCAGAATTCCAGTCTTCTACTGAATTCCCAGTCCCACTTTGCTTCTAACTTTCTGGTTTTCAGTAGCATGGTCCCCAAGAGAAACCCCTAGCCTTAGCCCTTTACCCCCTTTTCCTCATTGTCCTTCCCCTACTCCTTTCAGCTCTCTTTTGTGTGTTGTCTTCTCTCATTAAATATGAACTCTTCTAAGGCAAGGACTACAATGCTTATAATTTTACCCCCAGGACTAGTATGTAATAAACACTTAAAAAATGCTTGCTGCCTTTTTAATGTTTTGAGAGAAAGTGAATTGAACCTACTTAAATTGGGAGAATATTGAATCCAGTTTTTTAAACTTGTATTAAGCAGCATGATGAGCTGGAGAAACAAAATAAACAAAAGTATCCCTGCTCTCAGAAAGTTTATATTCAACTAGAAGCATATAACTCATATATTAATTAGTAAATATAATGTTTAAATATGAAATAATTTACATAGGCAGCTAGGTGGCCCAATGGACAGAGAACTCAGTTCAAATCCGGCCTTAGATAATTACTAGCTCTAAGATCCTGAACAAGTCACTAAACCTATCTGCCTTAGTTTCCTCAATTTTAAAACTGAGAAAATAATAATGCTTATCTTTCAAGGTTTGTGTGAGGATAAAATGAGATAACTTTAGTATATACTTTTATTCAAACCTTAAAATGATATATAAATGCTAGCTACTATTATTATTTAAAGAGAGAAAGAACAGTTATACCTTTAGGGAGGAAAAAAGTTCTGAGAGGAAATCACCTGAGCAGTTATCTGGAGGAATCTATAGCTTCTAAGAGATGATAATGAGAAAGGAGGACATTCTGGATTACTTAGGCAATCACACAGAGGTGATAAATGATGGAAGTTAGTATATGTTCAGGGAATTGTTACATGTTAGTTTGACTGGACTAGAGAATCCATGAAGCGGAATGATATAAAATAAGTCTGGAAATGGATGTAGAAGCCAGATTTTGGATGGTTTTAAATGCTAGACCAAGGAATTTTTTTTTAATTTTTCATCCTGGAGGCAGTTGGAAACTTTTGAAGATTTTTGAATGTGGTGAAATAGTCAGATTTACTATCAGATTTACAGACAAATCAATATGAAAGTGCTGTGGAGCATGAATTTGTAGAGTCTGGAAGCAGAGAAATCAACTAAGAAACTATTACAGTTCAGAGGAGTGATAATAAGAACTTGAAATAATGTAGATGGTTTGAGGGGAGAGAAAGAATATGAGAGAGGATGTGGAGGTGGAATCAACAAAATTAATAGTACTGGGAAGTGATTGTGAGGAAGAAGAAAGAGTCAAGGATAATTCCAAGATATAAATCTGAGGTTCTTTTGATAATAATCACCCAACTTATAGAACTTATTCAGTTAAGAGGAAACAATATAAATCTTTGATGTATTTTTAATGCTTTAAGGATTTGTGATTTCATCTATGCAAGTAATCTTTCTATGAACACAGATTGTGTGATACAGACTATAAAATATGGATTTGGCATTTACATGATCTAAATTCAATCCCTATTTACCTACCATGCACTGACTGTGTGACTAGGATCAAATCATCTGCTTAGGCTCAGTTTCCCCAATCATATAAGAGGAATGATAGCACCTGTAGCACTTGCCTAATATGGTTATAATCATGATCCAGTGAAATACTTTATATAAAACACTTTTAAAAAGCCAGCTGTTATCATTCATCTACCCATTGGCAGTTACTCTTTGAGACTTGTTATGGCCAAAAAATTCGTTACCCTATAGCCAAGGTGGTGATGCTCTTTCTAAATGTAGCCAGGTTGACTTTCAGGAGAAAAATACATACATTGCATTTTGGGGAATTCTAATGAAAACTTTTCTAGCTTGGCAGGGTTTGCCAGAGCTTGTGCCCGACTGGCAGAGCCCTCAAGAACTCACTGCCACAATGAGGCATTCAAAGTATGAATTTTGTGCAGACTATTACCATACTGTAGTTAAAGTTTCTTTTTTTAAAAATCTGTACATATGATTGTCTCTTTCAATTATCTGAACCTCCCAATTACCACTCTCAGCAAAATTTTTGACAGAACCTCTAACAATTGAATAATTAAAAATAGTTTCAATCTATCCACTGATAGACAAAGGTGAAAACAATTCTCTCCTCCTATGATTGTATTTCCCCATTGCAACCAGTGAGCAGATGAGTTCATTTTAATTAAATTCAACAAACATGTATTAAACTCCTCCAGCACTACACTACTCATTGTGAACACACAAACAAAAATGAAAGTCGCTCCCTCAAGGACCTTATATTCTACTGAGGAATAAAGCATGTACACAATTAAATGTAGTACAAAGAAAACAAAGGAAGATGAAAGCACTAAAAAGTGCCCAAAGTATTATTTTAGGCAGGAATGTTTAACCCTTGCTTGTACCATGGACATCTTTGGAAGTCTGGTGAACCCCTTTCTAGAATGATGATTGTAAATGCACAAAATAAGATACATAGGATTATAAAAGGAAAGCAATGGTGCAGATATATAATTATGTCTTATTTTTTGTTTATGGACCCAAGGTTAAGAATTGTTATTTTAGACTTGCAGGTACCATTTGAAGCAGGAGAGAGAGAAATCAGGAGAAAAGACAGAGATCCTTTTCAGTTCTTTAACCAAAGAGCATCTCTATGACTTCCTTACCCATGTAGGCCTGTTACTGACTGAGAATGCTTCTTGATCTTACTGCTTCTGATCTGCCCTGCAAAAGTTAAATTCATTGTAGAATCAATAGTTAAATGCTCCATCCATATGAGTGAAATCATTTCCTGCTAGCTGTAAAAAAAAAAGCTGTCAAGGCAAAGCAGGACTAATTGGTAGTTGGAAATGGACAATGAAATCAATATGTCAACAGGTATCTACTATCTTCCTTCTACTTCAAATTCTCCCATGCTGTATAATACTATATAGAATTAAAACCATGGGATGCTCTGGGGCTTACCTTTCAACTTTCCCTCTGCTTTTTCTTCTTTTTCCATATAATCTTCCCCAAGTCTTCTTACCCTTCCTTCCCCTCTCCTTTCCTTTCTTTTTCATTTTTGAGTCAATATTCCCAAGTTATTTAAAAATTATATATATATATATATACATATATATATGTATATATATATATATGTATTCCTTCAAGAACCAGCGACTGGGTTGGTTTCCTTTTTCTTTAACTTAAATTCCTTCAGAAGTAGTAGTGCAGGAGCAGCTGGCTCCTTATAGAAATGACAGCTCACAAGCTCTCAAACAGGCTGATTAGCTTCTCCAGCAGGAGATTCTCTGGTCAATTTGGAAAGTCCCATTTACCTCCCCTCTCTGCTTCAAGCTGGGAAGGCAAAGGACATTTAAATTGTCATTTTGTTCGATCTGACTTTTCAAAACTGGAGGGAAGAAATCTCAGTTGCTGAAATAAATGAAGTCAACAGAATAACCAATGGAACAACAGTCTTTGTTTTCCCTTGAAGTATGAGGCTCCATATAGAATAATACCATAAAGCATTTGTGGTGGATGTAACCTTGGCTTGGCTATAATGTAGGCAAGGCATTTTGGTGACCAGGAAACTTGGAAGAAAACTTGGTGAGACTCCTATGTAAGGTAAGAGTAGTAAGGACTTTGCCCTACGATACTGAATTTGAAGGGAGCCAACAGTCTATACAGAGTAGAAGTGATTGAGATTGATACTTAACTGTCAAGAATAATTTGTTATAACTAGAACCTAGGAAATAACATATTTAGGATTAGTGCTACCTTCAACCCACGTAAAAGTCTCCCAGGTATTAGATTCTTTTTTGTATTCCAAGGTCTCTATATCCCTATTTTAGAGAAGTATCGCACTCCTCTATCTCTAATGAAGAGAAAAAATTTTCTACTTCTGCTTGTGGTGCTTGCTTAGACATAAAAAATTGAATTATATCTCTATTTTTTTTTCTTGTAATTTTCCACCCTTCTTTCTTCATACAGAGGAATATGACTATAAAGAGAACCCATGAATAATTTGCAATTGAAACAGATCAGCACCTCTATGAATAATACCTTCAATATAAAGCATTTGCTATTGCCAATTAAAAAATGAACAAAAGTGTATGCTAAATGTAAAAATACTTAGTCATTTTTTAAACCTAATTTTCATTCAAGTTTTCGGTCAAAACATTATTTGCTGTTAACATTGAAAAAAAAGTTTCACTAAAGAAGTAGAACAAAGATGGATTAATTTAACATATATAAGAGTCTGTCTAGAAGTTTATTGAAGGAGACATGGGGTTAAAGAAGTAGTGTTAAACAGGAAGAAAATGGCAACTCATTTTTGAGCTCCATTATCATACTCAATTCCCATGCTATTTATAACTTATGTTCTCACTACTTCCAAAGGCTTCAATGATCCTTGGGCTTCTGTGCTGAGAAGCAGCACTATATATCTTAAGTCCTCAGTTACCTCTGATTCCTGTGAAAAGAGATCCAGTATTCTCCAGAAACAGCACTTTCTGCAAGTGGCTGATAAACCCTCTTACTACTCTGCTGCAAAAACAGAGTGGTCAACTGGGAGATGCGTAATTTTTAATATTCCATTAAATGTTTTTGTTTTGAATTCATGATCTTCTTGTCTGATCTACTAAAAGAAACACTAATGGGAGCTCATGAAGTATGGATCTAAATAAGGAGTACTATCACTGCTATCATGAATCAAAGCCATATTGGGGGCTTCAATTTTTCTATATAACTCTTTGATTAGTATTACTAAATTGGCATGGAGGATAGCTTCTAATTCCTTTATGAAAACTGAGCCTAACTAATATTTGAGGTAAGGAAAGAAAGAACTAGGACAAAAGATTTAGAGCTGAAAGGAACTTCAGAGAGTATTTAATCCAACATCCCCATGGTAGAGCTCAGGGCTTCTTAAACTTTTTCTATCAGTGACCTCTTTTTACTCAAGAAATTTTTGGTGACCTTGGGTATATAAGTATATAAACTAGGTAAAAAAATTAAACATTCAATGATAATAATTCATAAAAGTTATTTAAAACAATTCTTTGGTATATAGATAATCTTACCATTTATTAAAAAATGAAAGCAACTTTGCATACTAATGAGATGAATGTGATTGTTTATTTTTACATAAAGAATTAAATTTTGGCAGAATATTTGATAGCTTTTATTGGTGAGATAATTAAATAATTATCTCAAGGTCACAGAGGTAGAAGCTACCAAAGGGAGCATTTGAATCCAGGACTTCTAACTGCTAAGCGAACACATTTTTCTAACCCTGCCAATTGAAGTACTTCCCCAAAAAAACTTTTTAAATGTATTTTTATTGCTAATTTGTTTTTATTTTAGACGTTCATTTTAATGAATTCCAAATTCCTTCCCTCTCAAAAGCCCCTAACTCACCTTCAGAGATGACAAGAAACAAGATATCCATTATACATATGAAATCATGCAAAACATTTCCATATTAGACATGTTGCAAAAAAAAAGAAATAAAATGAAATGAAAAATATATATGTATATGTACTTCTGAAGGTGGATAGCATTCGTCATCATGAATATTTTGAAATTGTTGTGGCTCATTTTACTGGTCAGAATTGCTAAATTTTTCACAGTTGATTATCACTATAATCTTGCTGTTATTGTATACAGAGTTCTTGTGGTTATATTTATATCATTTTACATGAGTTCATATAATCATCCAAGGCCTTCTGAAATCATCCCCTTCGTCATTTTTTATGAAACAATAATATTCCCTCACAATCATAAGTCACAACTTATTAAAACATTCTCCAATTGATGGGTATCCCTCACCCCTGACAATTTCTAATTCTTTTTGCACTACAAAAAAAAAACTGCTATGAATATTTATATATTTATGTTCATTTGGGTCCTTTCTCTTTTTAAAACATTTCTTTGGAATACAGACCTAGTAGTATTACTTCTTGGTTGAAAGGTATGAACAGTTTTATAAATTTAATTTATAATTAAATTATAAAATAAGGCATATAGTTTTAAACTATTCTCCAGAATGGTTAGAGCAGTTCACAATTCTAGTGACAATGCACTAGTAACTCTATTGTTTCTCTTCCCATCTCATATTTGTTATTTTATTTTTTATCATATTAGCCAACATGAACCATGTGGGGTAGTACCTCAGAGTTCTTTTAATTTACATTTCTCTGATGAGTAGTGATTTAGAACATTTTTGATGTGAGTATTGATAGCTTTGATTTCTTCTTCTGAAAACTTCCTCTTCTTATCCTTTGACCATTTATTGATTCAGGAATGACTTTTATTCTTCTACAAATTCCCCTTTAACTTTTTCTTGATCTTCCCACTCATTTGATACTTTTGTACCAGGGAATAGCTAAAAGGAAAGGGAAGAGTAATGGAAATATTCTATAGGGCTTTAGTACCTCTCCAAAATAAATTGTGGAACTAATGAATTTAAAGAAAAAAATAAAAACCCTGTTCTTTCTCTCCTTCCCTTCACAAGAATTCTTCTAACCAGGCTCAAGAATATGTAATACAGAACCATTCTGTGATATGCCCACTGTCACATCATTGGCAAAAGTGGGGTCACATCCCAATTTTAATTACTTTTCCTTATCTACCTTCCAACTTTTAATTCTTTCTACTGAAAATGTAGTTTGTAAATTAGATCCCTTTCCTTAGCTTATTCTACTCCCAAGTGTCTAAATGCAGATAAGTGATCACTTTAGGAACTATAAGCTTTTATTTCATGATTATTACACTAAATGAATGCTTTGTTTTCACCACTCAGTCTGATTTGCCCAAGGTCATACAGCTTGTGAGTATTTGAAGCCAGTATTGAATTTAGCTATTCCTAACTCTATCCACTGTACCACCTAGCTTTTAGTTTCCTCCAGGAATTAAAACCTGGAAAGGTTCATTCTACACAAGTCCCATCAAAACACATTATTGTTAAGAAATTTATTCTTATTCTTATTAAGATTGGAAGTCAGCTTCTAGAGGGTTCTAACTGGGTACCCAGAATGCCTGGATGCTTTCCAAAAGGTGTTCTAAAGGAGACCTACTGAATATAAACAATGTTTCTTTCCTTCTTTCTTCTTTCTTTCCCCAAAATGCTGCTACTTATCCAATCCTAAATGTGAATTTTTAGCTAAAGTTTTTCTCTGGGAGCCAACATCTAGTTCTATTTACTAGGATGCTAATGTTTTTGACCTTTCCTTAAGGTAAGGAAGGCTGTCTTTTCCTTCATTCTTGTTACAGATTCTAGCACCTAAAAGACATAACTCTTACTTTTCAAGAACTATTCTTGTAAGATTTTTTTTCTTTTCTTCCTCCTGCCCCAGCAATGTAGTAATGATCTTAATGTGCTAGTGTGTTTTAATAGTCAATTTAGATTGACAAGTAACATAAAATATTGGGTTATAAAACAACTACCACATTGCTGGAGATGCAACAAAGAGCAATCCAGAGAAATTTCCTTTTTGGGGGGAATAAATTGCAGCAACAAAAACATAAAAGTCTGGAAAAGGTGAAGAGACTACAGGAAGCCAGATGCCCCCATCATTCTGAAAAAGATCTTTTGATTTAGTGCCCTAGATCGCAGCCTCTCTTGCTCTACCCTGGATACAGATCTGATAATAATAACTCACATGGTTTTCCTCAATGTTGATGCTCATCAATTTGCCAACAAGCCCAATCCCAGCATGCACCTCTTAATAGCAAGTTCTCTGGGGTTTCACCATAGCAGGACACATTCTAGTTAGTAGCAGCAAAGAGGATAGAAATCAAAAAAGATCTCCTGCTTCTCATAACCAAATGATATTTGGAAACATGAAGGAAGATTGCAAACAGCTGCTCTAGACAGCAGGTATTGCTTCTTGGGCAGTGAGAGAGAAGCCAGTTCATTTAAACATTAAAGCCACTGACTGTCAGCTAGAAATGCAATTAGTGTCTCTGGCTTGATATAGTAAGTAATCCCTAGAAATATGCATCTATCCAGGAGCCTCAAATCCTGTTCAGGGCATAAAAGAGAACTATTCAATATTTATGAAATATTTCAGATAAATGCCAGCCACCCAACGCAGCTCATGCACCAGTTATTTGTCCCTGCAAGATGGTGTGTCCATGTACAGGCCCCATGTTCTGATAATGCTTGGGGCTGAGAGCATCCCCTTCATATGAGGAAAATGTACTTTGAGGTAGGCCGCCTAGAAAGATACAGGAGTTCTGGAATATGATTATGTTTCCACCCTATACCAAGAGATAAGTTTATGAGGCAGGCTGGTTTGGAGAGTTGAAGGAAATCAGAAAAAAAAAAAAAAAACATTTAGACCATGGTAGGAATGATGTAGCCAGAGAAAGATATTGTATCTGAGTCTATTTGCAGACCCCATGGTGCTAATAGAACAACCCTCACTTTCAAGGCTATAGATAAAGCAAGGGTATCCCCGTGGCCTCAGGACTAGAGTGACAATGGGTACAATTAGTAGTTGACTAAGGCTCTCAGGCATGCTGAGAAAATGGCAGTCATGTGGGCATGGGTGCAGAATAAGTAATTAAACTTTTTGTTATTACTTTACAATTCTGTTTAGTTACTTATCTTTACTTTGAACTTATGTCATTTGACTTGGCTCAGAATTGCATTTTAAAGGATTTCTACTCCCTAAAGAACTTAGAACTTGATTAGAAATTTATATGTGTGAGAGGAGAAAGACATGCAGAAGAACCAAGCTTAATTACCTAAATCCAATCCTTCTAAAATGAGTCACTCCTTTAGAATATCAAATCTTCCTAAAGCACAGACCTGAACATGTCTCTATCAAAACTTTCAGTTTTGATCATTATCACAAAATATAAACTCCTTAGCTTGACATTCAAGCCTGTCATCAATCGGATTCCAACTTACCTTTTCAACTTTCATATATATTGCGGTTCCAATTTAACTATACTACTGGTTCCCATAATTGATATTTCATTTCCTACTTCTTAGTAGCCATCTTTTGTATCTATAATGTACTTCTTCTTCCCATCACCGGTGAAATTTCTCATCTTCCATCAATGTCTTTGAAACTTTTCCTAATAACTTTAGTTGTCAGTGTTCTTTCTTGGCCCCAAGTTATACCATATTTACATATTTGTGCAGACACTATCTCCTTCTGAAAGAACATAATCTCATAGTGGTGAGGGAAATTTTTCAAACTTGGCTTCCCAATGCCTAAGACATTGTCTGGTGCCTCCTAGACCTTTATTTAATATTTGTTGATTTAAACTGAAGACTCATACACTTGAAGAATTAAATATATAAAAAGCCTAGTGTGGTAGAAAGGAAAAAGAACCCTGATCTAGGAATCAGAATGGGGATGACAAAATGTGCCCTACCTCTCCGGCAGAGAGGGTTTTGTAAAAATGAAGCAATATAGAAGATGTGACAATATGTTCATATTCTAAGATTTGATTAAGTTTATGATACTGAATAGAATTAGTGGACTAGACTTCATATCACAGAAACATTTATTAAGGACTTTGAAGAAGCAATATCAATGTAATAGTAATGTGGGCTTTATAAAGTGCATCCTTTTATATGAGTCAATGGATTGTGGATGATTTACTGATTTCTTATTGTTTTCCGGTGTCCAAGAAATATTTTTATTTTTAAAAAGCTGTTAAGTGTATTTTTGTTTTAATATCACTTACATTTCCTTATGTTTCCTCCTTTCCATCTCCTAGGAAACATGAGTTTTTCTGCCTGGAAAAAACTACATTTTCTATCATTCTCCTTGCTGATAAAAGGCAAGATTAGGATTCTGGGCTTCAAAGCTCCCCATAATATTCCCTTAGTAAACACCTACTAGGCACAGGATAGGTAATGAATCTGTGATGCCCTTTCTGTTTGATTGTAATATGACAGAAGACAAATGTCAGAAAAAGAAAGTGTAAGCATTATGCTGAAACTTTAACCAGAAAGAATGGACAGCTCATCTGAGTTTGATTTGGACTAATAATTTTTTTTTTCAGACAGCAAAATTTAAGAGTGTTTTTTTTTTTAAATAGTACAATTAGAAACCTTTTAAGAAATCTGTGGGACTTTTTTTATTTTGCCTCTCCATATTTTTTGTTTATTTGAATTTTAAAGGTATCTTTCCCCATAATTAGAGAAGGAAATGGTGAGTGGTAAGAATTTGGGGTCTTGCCAGATGCAGAAAATATGACTTTTTCTGAAACTTGAGAAATAGTTGGCTCAATCTATCTATCACACCTCCTTAGCTTCTGAATGATGAAAAGCTATTTAGTTTCTTACCCTGATTTAGGAATGAAATCTGCCAGAGGTTTCAGGTAATTAGGGGTTGCAAAGTTTTCCAAGACTGATTGCCCACTGTGTATCTACTTGTCAGGGGTGCCATCAGCTCTTTCCAACCTATAATGAAGTATTCAAGGGAGTTTCAAGAAAAAACACTTTGAGAAAAGCAAATACTTTGGAGTGGATTTTAGATACCCCAAGATAAATTAATAAGTTTATAAGATCTTAGAAATAGGACTGGAAGGAACTTTAGGGTCCATCTAGTCCAACTCTCTCATTTATGAAGAAGAAACTGAGACCCAAGCAAATGAAACGAGAAGTCCCAGTATTCTTGGCAACTCCCCTTCCTGTTCCCATTGTTTCCCCCAGTTTCCAGAGAAGCAATCTGATACAGTACAAAGAGTTCTTGATCTGTAGCCAGGAGAAACTTGGATTCAAATTCTGATTCTATCCTTTTTTTAAACTAAATAACAGTGGCCAAGCAAATTAACTTTTCAGTGCCTCAGTTTACCAATCTATAAAATAGTAATGATGATATTTCTGGTCCTACATATCTCACAGGATTGATGTGATAACTAAAGCATTTTATAAATGATGGTATTTTTTTTTTACCAACTATCCCTTCTTTCTCCTACTTGATTTTAAGCATTGGCTACCTCAAGAGAAGGAAGGTTTCCCCATCTTTAAAGGTCATCAAGCAAAGTCTAGATAGTGATTTCTTAGGATATTCTATGAGGATTACTTTTGAATGTGTGCTTAAGTAGATGACCTTGGAGATCTTTCCAATGCTCAGATCCTCTATGGAACCTTTCTCTCAACTGTGTTTTTCACCTGTCTCAGAACTGACCTTGATGGGTCTAACAATAAAATGAGCAGTGTCAATATATTTACATATGTATGTATATGCGTATATGTACACACACACACACACACACATATATATATATATATATACATATACATATGCTTTTTACTTACAGCACTCTTTGAATCCAAGGTTTCATTTGATCCCCAATATCACCATTTGATGTTGAGTATAGTTATCCACATTTTACAAATTAGGAAAATGAAATTCAGAAAGATTCACCCTCTGAAAGTCAGAAGATGACTGAGCCAGGGTCACACAATGAGCATAAGACTGAAATAACTTGCAAATGTAGGTCTTGCTGAGATCTGATCCCCAATGTTCCTTATTAATTCCAGCAGTATGGGCCTTTAGTACTATGTTAAAGAATACTCCGTATTCAACAGCTAATGTTTATATAAGCTTTGAGATTTGCAAACTGTTTTAGATATGTTTTCATTTATTCCCCCAAGACAACGCAGAAGGTAGGTATGTTCTCATTCCCCATTGAGGATGATAGTAAGATGATAGATCACCTGGGAAAGTCACTTAACCTTCATCTGCCTCAGTTTCCTCATTTGTAAGATGGGGATAATAATAACACCTATCTCACTAGGTTGCTACAAGGCTCAGAGAAGATGATATATGTACTATACTCGGCAAGCTATATAAATGCTAGGTATTATTGTTATTGTTAGCACACTGCCATATCCAGAAGAATGGCCACAAAGTCTACTTTGGTCTCTCAAAGATTGTACACATGAAGCTTAAGCTCTGGCAGGTCTCCCTTAGCTGGACTGACATCAAATACAATCTTAGCAGCAACAGACCATGTCTGAGAACCAGTCTCACTAAGTCAGAGAAGCTTGTCCCCAACAAGCTAGCCACTTGGTAATAAATGTTTTGGCCACAGCAACCCAGGAAACAAAGGGAAATCATTCAGGTACGCTAGGATTTATAGAGGCTTTTGTGAGCTGGGTACCATTTATAACCCTGTTTCTATGAGGAGGAAAAAGCATTCTGAGTTCCAAACCACAGATTTACGTATGAATTGTTGGAACAAAACCCATTGGTAAGTGGGGAGCAGCTCCTGCTTTTATCATCTGCAGCACTTTGTCATTTTGCACAGCCCTGTGCTAACTAAGGGAAGAAGGGATGGCTTTTGTCTATGTACAGCAGTCTTTGAGCATCTCTGTTCCTGGATCCGAGGGAAAGATGTGTCAGCTGGTTTATTTCCACACACTTTACCCTAGAGCATAACCAGTTAATTTCTGAAGGATGAATCATAGCCATTTTCCTCTGTAAATGGATCAGGTTCTGCTCCTCTGAATCTAATTCAGTGAAAATTATGCTTTTTTGTGCACTAACTCTACTATTTGTCTCTTCAACTTTCAAGCAAATCACTTCACCTCTGGGGCTCATTTCTTCAGGTGGAAAATGAGAGGTTCGAACTAAACAATGTCTAAGTTGCTTTACAAATCTAAATCTATGATTCTATGAAGTCTTTTCTTTATTTCTTTTAAAAATTATACTTTAATTTAGCATTCATTTTTAAATATTTGAATTTCCAATTCTCTCTATCCCTTAAGCTGTCTCTCCACCTATTGAAAGAGCAAAATTATGATAGTGTTATACACATAAAGTCATACAAAATATATTTCCATATTAGTCTTGTTGCCAAAAAATAGAAAAAGAAAGTAAAAAAAAATTCTTCTATGTGTTCTTAGAGTTTATCAGTACTCTATCTAGACGTAGATAACATTTTTCTTACTGAATCTTTTGAAATTATCTTGTATCACAGTATTAAGGAGAGTAACTAAGAGCAGCTAGATGGCTCAGTGGATAGGCCTAGTCAAGAAGATTCATCCTTCTGAGTTCAAATCTGCCTTCAGCCACTTGTGGCCCTGGAAAAGCTGCTTAACCCTGTTTGCCTCACTTTTCTCATCTGTAAAATGAGCTGAAGAAAGAAATGACAAACCATTCTAGTATCTTTGCCAAGAAAATCCCAAAGGGATCACAAAGAGTCAGCCTTGACTGAAGATAGCTAAACCTTTCACAGTTAATCATTGTCATAATATTGCTGCTACTGTGTGCAATGTTCGGGTTTTGTTCACTTTACTTTGTATCAGTTCACATAAGTCTTCTCAGGTTGTTTTCTGAAACCATTTTTCTTGTCATGTTTTATAAAATGATAGTATTCCATCATATTCATATATCACATTTTCTTTTTCAGCTCCCCAACTGATGGGTGTCCCTTCAACATCCAACTTTGACCACCACAAAAAGAGCTACAGTAAATATTTTTTAACAAACAGCGTTTTTTTTTCATTTCCTTGAGTTCTAAACCTATGAGTGACCACACTGAGTCAAAGGGTATGTATGCACAGTTTTATAGTCCTTTGTACAAAGTTCTAGATTGTTCTCTGTTACTTTTTTTTTTAAGTGGTACAGTTGAAAGAACACTATAATAGGATTTGGGGATGGAGGCTCAAATCTTATCTCTTATGCCTTCAATTTCTATAATATTTCACAAGGCAATTCAGTTCTCTGATCATTCAGTGTGACAACTGTAAAATGAGAAGGTTAAACATGATCTCTAAGGTCAACCATTAAGTCAGGTCAAGTCATAAACATTGAGTAAGCACCTACTATATACTCACACACTATGTTGTTTAAGGGCTACAAAGAAGGACAAAAGATAGTTCCAGTTCTCAAGAATCTAATAGGGGAAACAACAGACAAATAACTTTGTCCAAACAAGCTCTATATGGGCTAAATTGAAGATAATCTCAGAGAGATTATCTCAGAGAGAAAGCACTAGTAGTGAGGAGTGGAACAAGGAGGGGAGGGGATTAGGAAAGGCTTCTAGCAGAAGGTAGGACAAAGGTCCCTTGGGGCTATAATTCTAATAAATTCTTTCATGTTTTTCCTTCTCTTTCTTCTCTCAACTTTAGTTTAAAAAAAATACAAAACAAGACTTTCCTAACATAGCTACATAAAGTACCAGGTTCCTTAGAAGACAAAGGAGAGCAGGATGAGAGGCTGATTCTGCCTTGATATGCACGGTACAAATAAGAGTTCCCTGTGAATGTCTGCTTTAATTGACCAATAAAGCAAGAAGGTATTTATTAAATATTTTCTAAAGTTTATCAAAAATTAGACTATCACAGTGAGAGATGCTACAAAATATAATTTCTTTCTACAAGAAGGCATGCTCTGATTGAGAAGATATGTTCATCCCCAATTCATCCATCACCAAGCATTTGTTAAGCACTAGATGCTTATTAGGCAACATATTAAATACAAGAGGCACAAAATAAAAATCAGTTCCAATTACAGAATAAGACCAAGTGCTTTGTCCTGATCTAAAATGTTTCTTCCAATTATATTTTTACCTCCTGACTTTTTTCCAGTTAATACTTTGATTTCTTTCAGCTTTCTCTTGGCTAGAAATACTGGGACTTAGAAAAATAAATAAAAATAAAACAAAACCTCATCAATCTTCCATCAATTTCCAAGAGAAAAGAAAATTCCTTTAGTCTTCTACCTCTGCCCTTGATCTGGAACTGAATGGCTTAATCTGAATAGGATGATGGGAGACTAATGAAATGCCAGCTTCACCATCAGCTTGACCAAGATATCTTAGAAATAGTCTGTGATCCCTAACTAAAATTCTTATTGTAGTCAACAATCAACTCATTGCATCAATTTCTCTTCTGTTGTATAAGCAACTGTAATTTCTAGATCTTATTTTTTGATTTTGTTTTTTTTCTAGAGAAAAAACCAATATGGTGAAGTGAATATAGTGCCAGGTTTGGAATCAAGCTGAGTTCCCATCTCTGATATTTTCTAATTCTATGGCCAAAGGAAATTCACTTACATTCTCATTTATGTGATTCAGCTTGGACTAATCTACTATCTACTATAGATGATTTGATAATGAGTTGGAATTTGGTAATGAGAGGGAGTTTCCATACCAAGAGTTTCCCATATTGACAAAATCCCAGATGATTCATGTATTTGTACATATATAAAAGATGCTATTAATTCCCAGTTCTTTGCAAATAGAACTAAATGTGCTAGACATGCAACTTTTTCTGTTTTCTCTGATCTCCCTACTTGGAAAAAACTAGGTAGCACAATGTACTGGGCATGGAGTTTAGAAAGACCTGGGTTCAAAACAATATTTAGAAATTTACTAGCTGTGTGAACCTTGGAAAGTAACTTTACCTCTGTCTGCCTAAGTTTACTCAGTTGTAAGATAGGGATAATAGTAATATTTATTTGCTTGGATTGTTATGAAGATCAAATGACATGATATTTATAAAGTGCATAGCATGTCACCTAATAGTTACTTAATGAAGTATGTTTCCTTTCTTCCATTCCTGGGGAAAAAGTCCAGAATAGTTGCACTGAGTTAAAGGATGTACACAATTTAGTAGCTTTCAAGCATGGTTAGTCAGTCAAAATGCATTTATTTGAAATTTATTTTAAAATATTTAAATCTCATTCTGTAAATATTTTTGAAAAAACTTTGTAAATATATAGAGAATTTATCATAGAAGATAGAAAGAAAAATCAATAGCAGTGGTATGGAAGATGATAGATGATGGCTTGAGTAAAGAAGTCTGGTCCTGGGATGAGAGGAGAGAGCTGATACAATTCCCCTCCTGTTTTTGTTTTTGTTTGTTTGTTTGTTTTGTTTTGTTTTTTGCTTTTTTTTTTTGCTAAGAGCTTTTAATCCAAAGAGGTCATAGTAAATTAAAAGAAAACATACCAGTGAATGGATTCAGTTGTACAAAACCTTCCTCTCTTCCAGTCTTAATCTTACCATATGGATAGCACAGGAAGTGATTACAAGGGGCTCTTTTTGATGGATTTGTTCATTGAAAGTCTCTACAGTCAGGGCTCAGATGGATCCTTGAAGATACCAGAGAATCCCAGGTGCAAGAGACCTCAGAGGTTGTGGGGACATAGATTTAAATGATCTTAGGGCTCATCAAATCCAATCTCCTCATTTTACTGACTCAGAGAAATTGTGACTTGCCCAGAGTCACACAGCTATTGACTAAATCTAAACCCAAGTCTTCCTGATTCCCAGTCTGCTGAGCTAACTACTAAATCACAGTTATTTAGTCCAGAATCTACTTAACATATGACAATCCTTTGATGTGACAGAAAGTGACCATCGGGGTGCTGGTGAGTATCTCGAACATTGTAAACATGTAAATTATTTTTCATTCCTTCAATCTAAACTCCATGTAATGAAGAACTCATTACCTCCCAAATATTGTATAGTTCATTAGTTCTTGCCTTTCCATAGAACTGTTGTGATCCAAATGAAATGGGGCCACATGCTGATATATGTTTTTTTGTTTTCAACAAAAAAACAAAGAAAAGATCATGAGGGAGAGCCTATCTGGTATTATGATTAAATTAAAATGCAAATCATTTTGGTATATGTTTGTGAATTAATCTTTGCTCCATTTCTTTCATTCTTTCCCTGATGTAGTAAACTCTCCTCCATTTACCTCTGTCTTCCAAAAGGACTGAACATTTTTTCATAGGAAAAACCAAAGAAATGTTAATAAAGAATGCTGAAAAAGTAACAATGGATGACTCAGACAAGGAACATTGGTAGAGATGTATTAGCTGGGGCTGTTATTCAAAAGAAGCCACCCACCACTTGGCTAAGAAGAACTCACTCAACTACCAATAGAGCCTCTGGCAACTTTTGTTGTAGCTTCCACTCCGGAATGAACTGCCAGAGATGATATTCCAAAGGACTGAAGTCATTTAGTTCTAGATTTTCTGAGGCCAGGAATCCTGATTCACTCTCACTTCCAGATCCACTTTCTTTTTTTAACTTTCAAAATATATGCATTGAGAGTTTTCAACATTCACCCTTGCAAAACCTTGTGTTTCAAACTTTTTTTCTCCTTCTCTTTCCCCTAATCCCTTCCCTAAATGGCAAGTAATCTAATATATGTTAAGCATGCACAGTTCTTATATATATATATATGTATGTATATATATATATGTATGTATATATATACATATATACATATATATAACTCCACAATTATCATGCTGCACGAGAAAAATCAGATCTAAAGGGGAAAAAGGAGAAAGAAAACAAAAAGCAAGCAAACAACAACAAAAAAGTGAAAATAATATGTGAAGACCCACACTCAGTCCCCGCCGCCCTCCTTCTGGGTACAGATGGTTCTCTCCATAACAAGTCCATTAAAAGTGGGCTGAATCACCTCACTGTTGAAAAGAGCCAAAGCCATCACAGTTGATCAACGTATAATCTTGTTGTTGCTGTGTACAATGATATCCTGGTTCTACTCACTTCACTTAGCATCAATTCATGCAAATCTCTCCAGACTTCTCTGAAATCATTCTGCTGATCACTTCTTATAAAAAAATAGTATTACATAAGATTCATATCCCATAATTTATTCAGCCACTCTCCAACTAATGGGCACCCACTCAGTTTCTTGTCACTACAGAAAAGGCTGCTTCAAATGCTTTTGCACACATCGGTCCTTTCCCCTCCTCTATGACCTTTTGGGGATACAGGCCCAGTAGAGACACTGCTGGATCAAAGGGTATGCCCAGTTTGATAGTCCTTTGGGGTTCCAAATTGCTTTCCAGAATAGTTGGATCAGTTCACAAGTCCATCAATAATGTATTAGTGTAGGGGCAGCTAGGTGGCGCAGTGGTTAGAGCACCAGCCCTGAAGTCAGGAGGACCTGAGTTCAAATCTGGTCTCAGACACTTCCTAGCTGTGTGACCCTGGGCAAGTCACTTAACCCCAATTGCCTCAGCAAAAAGCAAAAAATAATAATAATAATAATAATGTATTAGTGTCCCAGTTTTCTCACATCCCCTCCAACATTCATAATTTTTTCCTATCATTTTAATCAATCTGAGAGGTGTGCAGTAATATACTTCAGTTGTCTTAAGTTAAATTTCTTTGGTGGGTAATGATTTAGAGCATTTTTTCATACGATTATAAATGGTTTTAATTTCTTCATCTAAAAATTGTCTGTTCATATCCTCTGCCCATTTTTCAATTGGAGAATATCTTGAATTCTAATAAATTTAAGTCAATTCTCTATACATTTTAGAAATGCAGTCTGCAACAGAACCCTTGGATGTAAAAATTGTTCCCAGTTTATTGCTTCCCTTCTAATCTTGTCTGCATTGGTTTTGTTTACATAAAAAAACCTTTTTAACTTAACATAATCAAAATTATCCATTTTGCATTTCATGATGTACTTTAATTCTTCTTTGCCCACAAATTCCTTCCTTCTCTATAGATCTTAGAGGTAGACTAACCTTTGTTCTTCTAATTTGCTTATAATATCACTTTATGTCTAAGTCATAAAATCATTTCGACCTTATCTTGGTACTGAATGTTAGATGTGGGTCAGTGCCTGATTTCTGCCATTCTAATTTCCAATTTTCCCAGCAATTTTTGTCAAATAATGAGTTCTTATCCCACAAGCTGAGGTCTTTGGGTTTATCTAACACTAGATTACTTTAGTCATTGACTATTGTGTCTTGTGAACCTAATCTACTCCACTGATTGACTATTCTATTTCTTTGCCAGTGCCAGTGCCAAACAGTTTTGATGACTGCTGCTTTACATTAGGGTTTTAGCTTTGGTACAGTTAAGCAACCTTCATTTGCATTTTTCATTAATTCTATTGAAATTCTTGGCCTTTTGTTCTTCCAGATGAATTTTGTTATTATTTTTTCTACCTCTGTAAAATAACTTCTTGGAAATTTGATTGGTATGGTACTGAATAAGTAGATTAATTTAGGTAGAATTGTCATTTTTATTATATTAGTTCGGCCTACCAAAGTGCACTTTATAGTTTTCCAGTTGGTAGAATCTGACTTAATTTGCATGGAAAGTGTTTTGTAATTATATTTATATAGTTCCTGACTTTGTCTTGGTAAGGAGACTCCCAAATAGTTTATGTTATTTACAGTTGTTTTAAATAGAATTTCTCTTTGTATCTCTTGCTGCTGGACTTTGTTGGTAACATATAGAAATACTGATGATTTATGTGGATTTATATTGTATTCTGCAACTTCACTAAAGTTTTCAGTTATTTATAAAAGTTTTTTAATTAATTCTCTAGGATTCCCTAAGTATACCATCATATCTACAAAGAGTGATAATTTGGTTTTCTCCTTACCTACTCTAATTCCTTTCATTTTTTTCTTCTTATTGTTAAAACTAACATTTAAATACAATATTGAATAATAATGGTATAGTGGGCAACCTTGTTTCACCCCTGATCTTATTGGGAATGGTTCTAATTTATCCCTATTACATCTGATGCTTGTTGATGATTTTAAATAGATACTACTTATCATGTTAAAGTAAATTCCATTTATTCCTGTGCTCTCTAATGCTTATAATAGGGATTCATATTGGATTTTCTCATATGCTTTCTCTGTATCTGTTGAGATAATTATATGATTTCTATTAGTTTGGTTATTGATATAGCCAATTATGCTAATAGTTTTCCTAATATTGAACCAGCCCTGCATACCTGCTATAAATCCTCCTTGGTCATGGTATATTATTCTGTTGATAACTTGCTGTAATCTCTTTGCTACTATTTTATTTAAGATTTTTTGCATCAATATTCATTAGGGAAATTGGTCTATGTTGTTTTTTGTGTGTGTGTTTTGATCCTATCCAGATCCACTTTCTACTCTCTTGCCCAAAACTTAATCAAATCAGCACTAGCATTATCTTTGGTATAGTGTCAAAGAATAGTTTTCTGGTTCTCTTTACCATCCCTATAATTCCACAAATCCAAAAACTCTTCTGGAGTCTCCAATTCTTTGTGTCATCTTTCTATATTAGAAGGTAAGTTCCTTAAAGGAAGAAGTTGTCTCACTTTGACATTTGTATCCCTGTTGCTTACACAGTACTTAGAACACTTACCTTCAGGTTTTTCCATTTGTCAGTTCAAGAAACATGCTAAGATAATGACCCTTACTCTTCATAGAGTAAACAATAGAGCACAAGAGAAGCGATGACTATGATTCTTCTCCATAGGATATGTGCATCTAATTCCCCAACTTTCATACTGAAAGTAAATGATTAGTAAGCATGGAAGAGAGAAAAAACAGTACCTCAATAGAGGAAAGGTTCATAGCGGCCATCCTATACCTGAACAGGAATCCCTCTTCAGTATTCTCAGCAAATGATCATCCAGCTGCCACTTGCAAAATCTCTGGTTTGAAAGAAAAGTTATGTCTTCCTGAAACAAAACACTTTACTTTTGGACAGTTCTACTTGTTAAAGTAATCATCATGAAGCTTTTTTTTACAAGCCAATCTCTCTCTTCCATGTTCTTCCATCATTTGTAGTTCTTTTTTTGTGGCCAAGCAGAGTGAATCCAATCACTTTTCCAACCAAAGATAGCAATCATTATTTTCTGCCCTTAGTTTTTTTTTTCCTCAAGATAAACATTCCCCATTCCATCTATAGACATATTACAAATGGAAATCAGCTATGGCAAGTGGAGAGTCAGCTCAGGCAGAAACTCTCAAATTTATAGTGAAAATGTGAATCATCCAGTTGCCTTGATGCCTCTATAATAGAGTTGATCGCTATTATTACCCTTCCCTCTGAAGTATATAGGGTAGTCATTCTATTAGAGTTCAGATCACATTCACATGCTGCCCACTGTTTTTTTACCTCAAAAGTCCTACACCTTGAATGCATATCAGAGAAGGAAACTGGGCCAAAAGAAAAATTTTTTAAAAATGAGCTAAAGAAGGAGAAATGAGAAAAAGAAATATAGACAATGCTAAAGGTAAACAAAGAAAATACCTTTCAGTTCAAAGATTGCATTTTGTCATAGTATTGGAGATTCTGTCCTATCTAGGAAACCTATGCAAGGAACTATCTGGGAACTCTAAAGTACTTGAGTTGCTTGGAAGGTTTGGGATTTGAATCTTAAAATCGTTATTTAGAAAACAGGATATACTGGTTAGTTTGCAACAAATTTTGGGGAAAAGGAAGCAGAGGTGAGAGAAACCAAATGTACCACAGATAATATGGAATACTCTCTCATTCAGAAATAAATTTCTTGTCACTTTGCATTTTGTTTGCCTTATTGATTTGATGTTGTACATTGAACAATGATTTTAGAAACAGGAAAAAATATGGCTCTTCAAATTCAAATGGCTGAATGGAAACTAATGCCCTTAACTGAGTTTTGGCTCTTTCACTACCCAACTGAGGTAAATGACCTAGGGCAAACTATTTGATCTCACTCTGGGACTCAGTTTTCCTATCAGAAAAAAAAAAATGAAGATTTGGCCTAAATGATGCTTCCTGGTTCTAAAATCCTATAATTAATTTTTGGGTAAAGGTTAAACATTACTTTTTGTGAGTTCTTAAGTTGGGGGTCTATGAATTTTGTTACATTTTGAAAACTAATTTCTTTTGTAATATTCCATATAATATTTTGGACATTTCAACATTATTCTGAAGAGTCCTTAGATATCATGCCTACCCAAGGGATTCATGACACATTCAAAAAAGAATCTCTGATCTAGTCCAATCTATTCATTTTCCTAATTAGGAACTTGAGGCTCAGAAAGGCTTTCCCTTGACCAAGTTCAATCAATAAACTGCACATGCAGTCCCTTGAACCCAGGTCATCTGATTCCTGAATCTGCATTATTTCCACTATATCATCCACAGTTTAATATCATTACCTTGGAAAAGTCATTTTCCTTCTCATGGGTTCAATTTCCTTCTGTTTACAATAACAAGTTTAGATTAAATGATCTCTAAGATTGAGATCCACTCTTTCTTCCCCCATCCTTAAATTCCTAATCCTCTTTTTTTCCCTTTTGTTTTTTCCCACCTTATCCTTTTCTTTTCTTTACCACTAGGTGGAGAAAGCAAGCCTTGACAGTAATCGAATCAAATTTGTGAGCTAATCATCCTGACCTCGATTCTGCTATTTTCAGAGAAATTTTTTCAGGGAAATATTTTCCTTCCTCTCCTGATCAACTATAAAAGTTACATGAAATATAGTGAAATATAGGCTGGTGCAGTCCAGTTTGATCCATGTCACAATGAAAGTCCCCCCCCCCCTTTAAGGTTCTAGGTCTCATTCCAGGGGACCTGAGACACAGAGAGATAGGCAACTTTTTTTCTTTACAGGACTCTCCCTCTTTCCCTATCTGTAATTCTTTTTCTTTCCCCTAACCTTTCCACACAAGTGTCACATCTGTGTGGAATCTCTGCATTACCTTCAGTTATCAGGTGATTGGTGGATCACCAGAGGTTATCTGATCTGTCTCAAGACATAATGGTTTCCCCATCTTTGGGTGTCTTCCAGCAGACCATCAATTTAGAATTGGAAAGACCTTAGAGGATATCTAGTCCAACACCTTTATTTTATTAAGGAGAAAATAGACTCAGGATGATTAAGTAAATTTCCCATAGTCATAGAGTCAGTGGCTGTGAGAGGGAGGATTTGATCCCAGGTTTTCCTGATATCAAGTTCAGCACTTTTATGACTAAACCACTTTTTAGTTATGTGGAAGTGGGAATCCCTTTCCTGAGCTTCCCTGGTGAGGTGGCTGCTGAGATACCTTTCCTCCATTAAATTCTGTGACATTGTGGGCCAGTTCCAGTTGAATGGGACAGTCAAGGCTAAGTGAATGTTTTAGGATTCCAAAGGATGAAATTATAATGGTAGAATGAAAAGTAGTAGTTACATTTCATAATTACATGCCACAATTCATAACTCATAAAACAAGCAGGAAGTCAAATGTGTGTGTGTGTGTGTGTGTGGGGAAATCACATGCTTCTAAGCACGTTCTTTGGTCCTGAAGGGGAGGAAATATGCATCAAGTACTCCCTGGACATGTCTATCATGCAATGGAGATTGTTTATTGGTCCCTATAATTTGCAGATTGTGTCAAAGAAGAAATTGTTAACTAATCATTATGGAGGATGAATACCTATGGAGGTCCATTACAAGAGGAACAAGGAGAAAAAGTTCCACTTCATTTCTTTGAGATTTATCTAGTATTCCCTATTTTTTGGATTTTCAGTAAGGAGGGGAGCAATTTTCCCTCCTATCCCTCGCCAGCAACAATGTGTCCTCCTGCATTTGGCAATGGAAGCTTTGCTTGCCTCAGGGAAGCCTAAGAATGGAGCTCAAGGCTCTGGCTGGCTCTAGCAATTTGTTTTCTCTTCTGAGCACTGGTCATTGAAAAGCCATTGGGAAATATGAATGATTACACAGGGACAAAGAATGAATTTCTGGTGGTAATCTCAAAAGTCTGAGGAGCTAAAAATCTTTGAATTGGCTGTAGATTGCCCAAAGGTCGATGATTACTGCAACAGCTCCAGTTCTGTCTGGCACATTGGAAGAATATAATAAATATACTTTCACTTTTTTTGTTCATATGTTCATTCTTACATTCATTCTGTAAGCTCAATGTAAGTCAATAGTGAAATATGACTGCCAAAAAAGCTAATCTAATCTTGTACTTCAATATGAAAGGTGTAGCTTCCAGGTGATGGTTCTGCTGTATTCAGTTCTGGTCAGACTACATCTGAGTAAAAAAAAAATCTGTTAATCTGAAGATTAATAATTAACAAATTATTAATATTTATTACCAATAAATATTAAATAAATAATCTGAAGAACAATCAGACCAAGATGGTTAAATCTTTCAGCTCCTAGCATGTGTGGATCCACTGAAGGGACCTGGAATATTTAACCTGGATAAGAAAAGAGTTAGAAGGTGACATGACAGCCACCTTGAGTTATTTGAAGGACTGCCATGTGGAAAAGGAATTAGATTTGCCCTACTTCACCCCAGAGGGCAGAAATAACAATAACAGGTGGAAGTTACAAAGAGACAAATTTAGCCATCATGAGTCTAATGAGATCTCTCTTCCCAGGATGTCTTCAAGCAGAGTTTCGATAATCACTTGTTGGATACATCATAGAGGAGATTTGTTTTCAGGTATGGATAGACCAGGTGGTCTTTTAAGGTCCCTTCCAACTCTGAAAATCTATGATTCTAATCTATAATGAAAAT
This sequence comes from Myrmecobius fasciatus, assembly GCA_023553655.1. NCBI lineage: Eukaryota > Metazoa > Chordata > Mammalia > Dasyuromorphia > Myrmecobiidae > Myrmecobius > Myrmecobius fasciatus. Next base: position 237,845 of record JAJPUD010000950.1, read on the forward strand.
GTACCACTTCCCCGCCCACGCTTTGTCCTTTCCTCTTCTCCTTCCTGGCTTTATTTTTTCCCTTTTCATTTCTGTTACTTAGTTTTAAATATTTCTTGTCATGAATCATCATTAAAGGCATATTTCCAAACCCACCTGCTAAAGGATTATTAATGAAACATCCTGACTGTGCATTCCTGTCACTGGCTGGCCCATTGGGACTATTGAGGTGAGCCATCCATCCATTTTCTAAGGAAACCTGATTCCCTTTCCCTTTGGTACCTAGAATAACATATTTAGGTCATTAGAGGAAAAGAATAGACATCCATCTGAAACCTTAGCTTGGTGCAGAGAGCAGGAGATGTTTGGCAACTGGTCATGATTCATTCCGTGATGAGGATTAATAACAACAATGAGAAAGAGGTAAAGGATCAAATCAGGGCAGATAGAGACACAAGAAAGAGACCAAGAAATGTCATTATTTTTAAAACAATTGTTTGTGCTCAGCAAATATAAAAGTATATCCTGTTTCTCAGGATATATTTTTAGAGGGTGCCTAGTTGATAGGGCATGACTTTGAGTCTAATTATGTATGATTTTTTTTTAAAGCTAAGAACTAGTTTCTTAAAAGACAATTCTGGATTTGAAATAAGGGAGAACAGAGTTTAAATTTCATCTCTAAAACTAATTAGATTGTGACTCTGGGCAAGTCACTTAACCTCTATCTGCCTCAATTTAATCATCTATAAAATGGGTTAATAAAAACACCTATTTCACAGCATTATTGTTAGGTTCAAATACAGTAATATATCGAGGGGCATTTGCAAACTTTAAAGTTCTTTACAAATGTCCATTATTATCATCATTATAGTTCATATTTTTTCATCTTTTTTAAATAGAGTTCAAATAGAAATGGCTCATGGACAAGTCATTTATCTGTTATTTTTTTTTACAACTAATATCCTACAAACTATTGCACAGGTGGAAAAATGACTGGTTTTTGTCATTGAATAAGAATGCAAGGATTCAAGCTTATCCAGAGCAACTTTGGATCAACACTAGGAGAGAATAAAATAATGGTGATAAGATAGGCCTCTTCTAGTTCCCAAAATATGTTAACATAGGGCTTTTCCTTTTTTTTCTTATGAGCATTATTCAATGTGAAATTAATTCTATAACATTCTAAAGTATTTGTTCTGTAAGTTGTTTTGATATTTTAAATTCAATTTTGTTTTGGAATTATTTTTCTCCCTCTTCCCCACTTTTGGAAAGTCAAAAAAAACAAAATCTATCCCCAAAATATATAGTAAAGAAAATGCATTATGTCCAAAAGAAACCCAAAAACTCTATGTATCAATCTTGTTCTCAAAGTCCATCTTCTCTCAATCTAAAGTTAGGTAGCATGATTCTTCATGCTTCTTCAAGAATTGTGGTTGGTCATTACATTGATTACAGGTCTCAAGTCTATCAAAGTTGATGTTAAAATATTGTTGTTATTATAGAAATTGTCCTCACTTCACTCTGTATCAGTTCAGAGAAGACTTCCTGGGTTTTCCTGAGGCTCTCTCCATCATTTCCTACAGTACAATAGTATCCCCTCATACATATACAAACCACAACTTGTTTAACTGCTCCCCAGTTACCTCCTTAGTTTCCAAGGTTTTTTGCCATCACAAAAGGAATTGCTATATTTTTGTACATATGAGTCATCTCCTTCTTTCTTTGAACTCTTTGATAGGTAGTAATATAAGAACTATCAAAAGATATGGACAGTCTAATAAATTTTTGGACATACTTCCAATTTGATTTCTAGTATAATTGGACCAGTTCATACCTTCATGAAGTAGCCCTCTAGCATTTCAAATTTTTACTTATATCAGTTTTGTAAATCTGATGGACATAAGATAAAACTTCAGAATTGTTTTCATTTTAATTTTTCTATTGTCATTTAAAGTAGTTTTCATATGACTATTGATACATTGGATTTCTTCTACTTAAAACTGTCTATATCCTTTCACATTTAAAAAATGAAGAATGGTTTTTATTCTTATAAATGTGACTCTAAATAAATAAATGTGCATACTATATATATACATACATACATATATGTGTATATATATGTGTGTATATATATATATATATATATATATATATATATATATATGAACGTAGATCTTAATTTGCTGGACAGATATTTCCCCCATTTACCTGCTTTTCTTCTAATTTTGGCTGCATTGATTTTATTTGGGCAAACACAGTTTTAAATTGTATATCATCAAAACCATCCATTTTGCCTTCCACATACCTCTCTACTTCTCTTTGATTATTAACTCATTTATCTTTATATATGACAGGTAATTTCTTCCATGGTCTTCTAATTGGGTTATGATGTCACAATGTATATGTAAATCATGTATCCATTTGGAGCTTATCTTATTATATAGTGTGACATGTTTGTGTATATCTACTTTCTGCTACTTGGCTTTCAAGCTCTTCCAGCAGTGTTCATTGAATAGTGAATTCCTGCCCCCAGTAGCTAAGGTTTAGGGGTTTGACACTAGGCTATTGTTCTCATTTGTTTCCATGTATTTTATATTAGGGCTATATATATATATATATATATATATATATGTATATACATATATATATATATATAAATTTTGTTCCATGTAGGCAAGAGGTTTCAAGTGTGTGACCTAGAAATATCTATTTTAAAATATTATTCTTGAGTTTTTATAAATCATTTTATTATATCTAGGCAATCATGGGTAAGAACTCAATCTGTGATAATCATCCAATTTTCCTTCTCCTATTCCTCCTCCTTATTACATTTAATTCATTTTTTTAAAAAGCTCAAATGCAACTCATTCTGTTTCCAGATTATTGTCAAGTGACTCCTTTGGTTTGTATATATTTGAGGATTTCATGTTGTATATTCCTTTCATTTTGACTCAACAAAATTATTATTTTGATTTCATGGATATCATGAAGTTTTTGGTTAATCATACTTTGTATTTTCAATATTGTATCAGATTCTAATCTTCAGAGGTCTTTTTGATATCTAATATTTTTAAAGAAATACTAATTAGTTTCATAAATCTTCAATATATTTTTAATAACACTAAACCCTTGATTTGGTATTAACGTATCCTTCCATACATTTCCATACATTAGATCTTTATTTGTTGCAATTTCTGCTTCAAAGAATATACCTTTGTATTTCTTATTAAATCATCAATATCTATGAATATGAATACATATAGTATCTGTCTCCATATCTTGGTAAATAAAGTAAAACTGATAGAATTCTTCCCCTATCAGGATTGGTTTTGGCCAAACAGAATGTCACACTTAATGGAACCCAACTAAGAGTTTGAATTCTGCTCATCATGCTTCTTTCCGTGTTATTTGATAGATATCTGGCCATTGGACATAGGACAATGAATTCAAACAGTAGAAGATATATGGCCAAAACCACGAATTTTCATAGCCCAGAATATTCCACTAAGGATAATGAAAGTAACATAAGCATATTGTGAGTAAAATGGAACAAAGATTAATCCACTAACTTCTCACTCACAGGTATCTCCTAGGTATGGATGTATCATGTTCTGCTCAGTCTTCTCTTAAAATCTTCCCTCAGTGGTTCATGATTACATAGAAGAGATCCTGAGTTCTTAATGCTTCTCTCAATGGAACATAACCACTGGCAAATGTTACAAGAAAGGCTTCAAGTTCAGACTAGTGACAAATTGTTGGGTCATTGCTTATTGCTTATTGCTTGATTGATCGTTATTTGAAGATCAGACTAGTTATGTTTGGAGTTTTATAAACAGTTTGCCCAAAAGATGAATGTATACTTTCACCAAAGAACTTTTTGAAAGTCATGCAAGAGAAGAGGCTGAGCTCCAGAGTAAAGAATCTGAAGCCTCAATGTTCACCCATTCTCACTTTTCCTCCTATCTTTCTGTCAGTCCTGAGACTAGAAGCCTCAGCATCCACATTGACCCATCTGAGTTTGCTTGTATTACACACAGAATTTACCACCTGGACTCTTTTTAAGCCACTAGAAAAGAGTTCAGTCTCCATACTTCCCTTCATTCACTTTCTTATTTTCCTCCAATCTCAAATAATACAAGAATAACCTGTCAATGCTACCTCCTCTCCCATTCTACCTCAATCCTAAGTTCTAGGATAGTCAGTAAACCTCAAAGGAACCTACACCAGAATTTGGGTTACTTCCTGAATTTCGTAACTAACCCCTCAGACTTATAAACATTTGTTCATTTTTAAAGTTGGCTTCCTGACAGTAGTAAACAGGGAATAAATGTCCTCATGAAGGAGTGGAACCTGCATCTTTTTCCTCTTGAAACCTATAGCATCCCAAAGATATATTCCAAAGGCACACTGCAAAAATAATGATGACCTTCTCCTTTTTTCCCTCCTCCTTCTGTTATCAAGATAGCACCAAAGTATTGCTTTGGAACATACTGATTTTCCAGATGGAAATGAAAACAAAAGTTAGAGAGACTTCATGACATAGTTTGGAGTTGGAGGACCTGGGTTCAAATTATGCCCCTGCTACTTACTACATGGGTGAAGTCATTTAATAAATTCATTCATCAAGCATATTTAAGTATTACTATGTTCCTGTGCTTGGTGCTGAGGACATAAAGACAAAGAAAAGGCTTCTGCTCTCAAGGATATTACATAAAATTGGGAGAAAACATCGGGTGACTCTATTTCTATAGACCCCCATTTCCTTTTCTATAAAATGATGGGATTGAATTAGATAAGCTCTATGTCTTATGATCCTATGAGGGGCTAAACCTAAATCTGTTTTCCTAATTCAGATACTCTAAGGAGTTAATGATTATCCATTTTTTAAAGTGGGATTTTTCCTCTGTAAAATTCTGCCTCATTCTATAAGGGAAAAATATTAAATTATTGTTAATATTGTTATATGTTTATGATTAAAGACATAAACACACAGACATAGACACAGACACAGACACAGACACACACACACACACACACACACACACACACACACACACTCTTAATGAAGCTAGAATTTAGTCCTGAAAAAAAAATCCTTAGAAGAATACCTCTTCTCTGGAAGGAGGAATGATTTGAATAGACCTCAGAAAAGTGTCCAGGTCTCCAGAGGATCCCTTGAACTAAACCCGATTTCCTCATCCCTTCTGTTCTGATTCCTAATTACTCTGCCTGGCCAAGGGAGCAAAAGTCTCTGTTTTATCAGTGAGAGGCAGGGATGGCAGACTCTTGTGAAGGGCTTGGAATAAATGAAGTCTTCCAGAAGATCTAAAGCCCCATGCTGCTTTTACTACTGCTAAAGATGAAGTATGCCTTAGACCTTTAATTAAAATGGATTAGGACATTCATTAGGGGGTGTGCTACCATGGCTATAGAGAATAAAGTCCAGGATACTGGCCTTTTGGCACTTCTTTTCTGTGAAAGGATATATCATTACCTCAATGGGAGCACAGCCATTCCTAGCTCTCAAAAAGGAGCTGGTTTGGGCCAACAGTTAAGAAGCACTTCTCATGATTTGAACTGCCTCCCAGTGGTTAGCCTGGAACACGACTTGATTGTCCAGAATAGGCTGGAAGAGTGTAGGAGAACAAAGAGACATTTGTAGTTCAGATAAATGAGTTGGCTGCTGTTCTCGGCATAATAATATGGGCTTTTTGCTGGCATGCTTCTGTATGGCAAGTCTAACCAGCTCAGAAAGCTTTAATGCTCCCCAATATGGAACCACAATCCAGGCATGTAAATTCAATCCTGCAACAGTTAATCTTCTCATGTCAGTAACTTTAAACAGTTAGCTGGCTCATCCATCTATTAATGAGCTCCATCAGGCCACTTGGCCCAACTGGCAATTAACGGGAAGAACTGGTATGCTTGCCACTGTGCAATCAACAGAGGGAGAGGATACTCCCATGATGCTCCCAGACAGACAAACTTGAGTGAATAGAAGTCATCCAATATGTCTGAAATCTCCTGGTTTTAAGATGATTGACAAAGAGAGAAGTTGATTCATTTATAACTTAGTGGAGAAGAATTAGACATTGCAATGAATCCTGGTAATCACTGATAATTACTGCTGAATTTATGTAGGAGAATAGCTGGAGAACAGTATACCAGAACTGAATGAAGAAAGAAAAAAGAAATTGCAAAGTCTCATTCTGATCATTTACATCTCTGGGATTCTTTCCTCTATTTCTCTCACCCCATCTCCATCACTTTGCTCTTTTCTCACTTCTTTTCTGTAACTTCTCACATTTTTCCTCTATATTGTCCCTCTCTTTCAGCTGACTGATAGGATAATACTTGTCTTTTCACTATTTGAGAATTGATAACTGGATCAGCAGTCAGAAGACCTGGAACAAAATGGCTGGGACTATTCCCTAGGATGACAAAATTCAAAGAGCCCTCTTGTAATCCCTTAGCAGTATAGAAGCGAGCTTATCATCTAGTTTGCATGAATAATTAATGAAAATAAAAAGCTACCAGATGGTATGGCTCTTCCATTCTAAGACCGCAATCCAAGCCCAAGTTCTAAGATCTCTTACCTCCCATGTCTCAGCCCTCCTGCTCTTTTCCCTAGTTCTTCAAATTTTGTACTATCTCAAGATCATTGCTTATGGAAGCTGAAATTTCAGGGTTTTCTCAAACATACTCCCATCTGCATTTGTCTTAAAAAATTGATTTGTGAGCATGTTTGTTTCCTTTGTCTCTGACAGAAAAGGGGCAAAGGCACCTTTGGTGCACAATGACCATACAATATATGCAAAGTCAGCATCAATACTAATATTAATAACATGCTGTCAAAGTTAAAGGTCACCAAACTTCCTTTCTATTAGCAATTGATAAACTGCTTTTCAGAGAAAGTTCCTTTGAAGTGAATCTATCTGGCTGTTTTGGTGGGAAATGCATACTAGGTCAAGGAAAAAATGCTTCAATAAATTTTCAAAAAACAAATTATTTATTATAATCAATCTAAGAACTACACAAAATACTACTCAAATAATTTGACAGAAGATTATTGAACTTCTGGAATTTATATCACAATAAAAACTATGTATACCCACTTAAACAAACCAACAAATATCTCCATTTTTATCTATTTTTCCTCAGGAGGAAGGGGATAGGGTGAGACAGACTTTAAAATGGAGAATGATTCTAATAAATGGAACTGGAACCAGTGACCACTTGCAGTCTACATGATTTATCTTGTTGAGTCAATACCATAATGTGGTCACTAAGGGATGTTAAGGATGCTGATTTAACACAGTTCAAGCAAAGTTCCTGCCTTGAGCAGGCTTTCTTATTTCTGGATTTGGTCTTGTAATCAATTTAGTGCCATAGTCTGAATTGTGTGCACAGACAATTCCTCTGTGTTGTTCTGATTCTAAGAATAGCAGGAGATTATGTGAGATCATGGCAAGTGGCTAGATGGCACAGTGGATAAAATGTCAGGTCTGGAGTCATAAAGATCTTCCTGAGTTCAAATGTGCTCTCAGACACTAAGTGACCCTAAACAAGTCCCTTAACCTGTTTGCATCAGTTTTCTCATATGTAATATGAATTGGATAAAGAAATGGCAAAGTTCTCCATTTCCAAATGGGGTCCTGAAGAGTTGGTAATGATGGAAAGTACTGAACAACAAAAAGAGATCATAAATACAAACATGGCTAGGTCTTGGAGTACAACAACAGAGAGAAAATGACTTGGCTAAAGTGGAACAAACAGTAAATAATATTAGAATTCCACAGGTCTTGAGTTGTTGGTCTGCCTACAATCTGAGATTTCAACTCCTTTCTCCTACTCAGCTTGCTCTCATCTCTTGTCTAATTCAGAAGTCATCCCACTCCTATAATAATCATGTTCTCTTGACAATAGGAATCCTATCATTGGCTAAATCTTTAAAAACATAAAAGCCACAGAATCCTGGGATGTTTCTGCCTTTGAAGATTCTTTAAAGTTCTTTAAAGAAAAGAACATCCCTATATATAACTGATGACTTTCCCAACATTGAGTAGGCAGATGACATGTGGTTTCCAGGTCAAAGTGAGAAAATTCAGCCAAGACATTCTAAAATAACACAAAGCAAAATGGGCTCAATTTGGCCAAGGAAAAATCTGGTAGACACAAAGAACTTTCTAAAAGTAGAGTAATTAAATCCTTGAAAAACTATACTGAGGGACAGTGAGGGTTTTAAAGGGTAAAGGTAAAAGCATTGCTAAAGTGTGGGACATCAGAACAGGAAGATCATAGCTTTTCTTCCACCTTCCACATTTCTTGGGACTCAATCACAAGAAATGGCAACTAAAATAGCAACAAGACAACCATTGTGTCTTGAATAGTTTCACTGTAGGTGTGCATGAAGGCTCGAGTTAGATGAGATGACCTCTTCCATCACCATCCAGTTAAATTTTTGATGTTTGCCGTAAGAGAAGTTAAGGCATCTGTCATTAATCCATTTCAGCATTTCTTCCATGACAAAAAAAGACACAATAATGAGGACTGGCATCCAGTTTATGGATATCCACTATATGGATAATGACAGAAAAGTGGGAGAAATACTGAACGATTAATGAGCTTTTTCTCAATTATTACATCTTAGCACTCAACACAATGCATGGCACAAAGCAGATGCTTAACAATCTTCATTGATGAATTGCTACAAAATCAAGGTGAGCAACCTGTTTGCAGGTGTCCTGGCATAGTATGTCCCTTATAGTTATTTTTTGCTTAGTCATTTCAGTTTTGTCCAATGGCTTCATGATGCCATTTGGAGTTTTCTTAGCAAAGATAATGTATTATTTTGTCATTTACTTCCCCAGCTCATTTTATAGATGAGGAAACTGAGGCAAACAAAATTGTGACTTCTCCAGGGTCACTTAGTTTAGATTTGAACTCAGCAACTGAGCCTATCCACCACATGACCTAGCTACCTTATAGTTATATAACCAGAGCAAAAGTGAGAGCCCATAGCTCATAGAAATGTTGTCTTTATGGAATAATGGCAATATATTTTTTCTTGGCTTAAAATAATTCAATTCATTTTAAATATTTCCTGTGACCTTGAAGGCATTGGAGGCAAACTCAGCTCCTGCCCATAAGAAATTACATTCTAGCAAGAGTGAGGAAGTGTGGGGAAACGCAATATATAATTTCATATAGTGAAGGACAAAAGGGATGAAATTTGCAGGAAACAGGATTCTAAGAGGTGGAAGGGAAGAGGTAGTACGTTCCAGACACCAAGGATCTCCTATGAAATGGTCCAGAAACAGAAGATATGTTGAGTATAGAGAATTATGTTAGAGAGTCAGATAGAATAATTGGAACAGAGGGTATAAAGTAGAATGACATAAAATGAGACTGGAAAGGTAATAGGGTACTGTACTATGGGCTCTTTAAAGGCTGGACTGAAGAGTTTGTATTGTTTTCAAAAGGCAGCCATCAATCAAGATCTTTGAGTAAGAAAGAGATAAAGTCTGGTCTATTTTTTTTTTACTTTTTAATAGTATTTTATTTTTCCAAATACATGGAAAGATCATTTTCAACATTCACCTTTGCAGGACATTGTATTACAAACTTTTTTTTTCTCTCTCCCTACTCCCTCTTCCCCAAGATAGCAAGCAATCTAATATAGGTTAAACATGTACAATTCTTCTAAACATATTTCCATATTCATCATTCTGTGTAAGATCAAAAGGGAAAAAATGCAAGAAAGAAAAAAAAAACAAGCAAACAACAATAGCAACAAAAAGGTGACAAGTCATGCTTTGATCCATATTCAGTCTCCATAGTTCTCTTTCTGAATATGGATGGCTCTCTCCATTTCAAATTTATTGGAATTGCCTTGAATCACATCATTGTGGAAAGGAGCCAAGTCCATCAGAATTGATCACTACATATTCTTGTAGTTACTGTGTACAATGTTCTTTTGGTTCTGCTCATTTCACACATCATCAGTTCATGCAAGTCTCTCCAAACTTCTCTGAAATCATCCTGCTGGTTATTTCCTATAGAACAATAATATTCCATAACATTCATATACCATAACTTATTCAGCCATTCCCCAACTGATGGACATCCACTCAGTTTCCATTTCCTTGCCACTGCACAAAGGATACAATACAAACATTTTTGCACATGTGGGTCCTTTTCTCTCTTTTCTGATTTCTTTGGGGTATAGCCCCAGTAGAGCTGGTCAATGCTTTATGAAAATTTCTTGAAGATATAGTTTTTGAGGGAGAGATAAATGACCCAGGAAATAGGGAAATCTCTTCCTACCTGCCTTTTGGTTGGATCGTTTTGATTCTACAAGTCATCACACCAGCATATCTCTATGGAATTAGCTATCAATAGCAAGTGGGACAAATATGGGGGAAAAGAGAAAAATACATCCAATCCACTTTCCCAAACTGACTTAATACTGTGGAATTTAATCTAGATTATGAGCAATCATAACCTGAAGCCTAAAAACATTTTAATATGTTGATAACTTCATTTAAGTACAATTATTTTTATAATCCTATGTATTTTCTATCATGTCTTTAAAAGCATTATTATGAGAAGTCCATAGACTTCACTAGATTGCCATGGGGATCCATGACACCCAAGAGAAGAAGAAGGTATGCTTTAGAAAGACTTGTTTGCTTGAATTTGGTGGTAAATAAAAGTGTGGATCATTAATTTCATTTGCCTCTGTGGTCATTCACTGAACCAAAAAACAAACCAATCCCAAATCATAGCTTTATGATGACCCCTACTTATCAAAATAATATTTTTCAATCCATCAGAAGATGAGAAAATGACACTTCGTGTCTTGGCTCAGCAGACTACAGTTTGCCAGGCCAAATATGACTTATGAAATAATAAGCAAGATTTGAGGGGAAGTCACAGGGAAGATCTGGGAATGATTTCGTTCAACAGGGACAATCAAACAAATCAAACAGGTGACAGGATGGGGGAGGTTCAGCTGAAAGGAAACACCCCAAACCTCTGAGCAAATTTATGAGGTCAAAATAAAAATAATTACAGTAGGAAGAATGTTGGATGTTGAATGAACCCTTGATGCCCGATGCTGGTTGGCAGAGCTTCATCCCAGTTATTCCATCTGGAGATAATTGTGTGATATCATCCATAAAATTAAAGCATAAATCAGCCCAACTAGGAAGCAAGCCAGCAAACTGCCGGGGGAAGACACACATGCGATTCACAGACTCCCCCCTTTCATTTACTGAGAGATGTGGAGGTGAGATCACAGTGAAGAAGACAAGTAAGAGTAACTTGAGACTCATCTTTTCAATCCCTGTGGCCGTTACTGACAGTGGTAACTAGAATCAACATCCTGATGAGGTCAAGGGCTACCAAGAAGTGGTCTGATTCCTCCTTTAGACAAGGGAATCTTCTATCCCTAAGGAACATCAAACATCAACAGCTAAAGGTTTTCATTCTGACTTGCCTTTGTCCAAAATGGGACAAAATGGGCTTTCTTGTCTAATGAAGTGTCCACAGTCACCCAAGAAGCTTTGATCAAAACAATAAAAAAGTCTTCAATCAAACATTCTCAATGGTTTGAGTCTTAGGAGATTTGAAAGGTGAAGGATTTTTCTCTTAATTTCTTTCTTGATTTTCTCTTAATTAACAGTAAAAATAATGGTATTGATGTGTGGGGGGCATTCTTTTCTCAAATGAGATAGTATTTCTAAAATGCTTTACAAATTTTAAAATACCTTACAAATGTTAGAAGATGATGATGATGATTTTGAGTGAGTGAGTTTTTATTTCTGAAAATCTTTAAGCATTCATTGGCTCTGAATTCTTGGGGTGATAGGGAGGGTGGGAGAATTCAAGCAACCCTGAAGAAATACTCATGTCCAGGAAACTACAAGAAGTCTCTACTTTTCACCCAAAACAAATCACTTCATCACCTTCTGTGTCAGTTTTTTCCACTCATACATATAATCCTAGTACTTACCTCCCAGAGGTGTTGGAAGGATCATTTGAGACAATGATTATAAAATGTATGACCCAGAACATAGGAAACATTATATAAGTATTAACTATTATTATTAACAGAATAAAAAAGCTTCTTCTGAGCTGTACCAAGCTCCTTCTTTTATCTATTTATTTGTCCTGTAAAATTATGCTTCTTGACATTAAATTGCAATACAGGACAAATATACAATTAACAATTAATGATGTTACCAAGCAAGACAATGACAATTAAGGTGAGAGTTGACCATATTTTGCAGGCCCATTTACCCTCTAATTCATCTCCCTGCCATATCCCCATGCCATCCCTTTCACCATTTACTCAAGGAAAAGTAATCAGATAATCAGACCATTCCTAGAAAAAGATGTTAATCAAATGTCCTGTTACTCTCCTCAAGCCTTCCTGATCAAAATACCCTTCCATTTTGCAGTTTTCTTAAATATGTCACTTTCCCAATTAAAATGTAAAATCCTAGAGGCCTGGGATGGTCTTGCTTCATTGCCAAATTGTGATACATGGGATTTTTTTCTTTATTAATTCTTCAAGTTATCAAGGGTCAGACTCCCACTGATATAGAGAGAGAAGGGATGGCATTAATATAAAGCAAACCAATATTTAAAAATCATAATTATCACTTGAAAGTGGAAAGGGATCTTTGGTAGTCTTCTAGTTCATGCTTATCATTTGATAGATGAGGAAACAGGCCCATGAAAATAAAATGAGTGTACAAGGTTACAAAGATAATGAACAGTTGGGCCTGAATTCAAAAACAGGTGAAAGGACTTCCTATAATTAATAAAGAAACATTTCTTAAGTGCCTACTGTCTTTTCAGGCACTGTGCTAAGCACTGAGATTAAAAAAAAAGAGGTAAAAGTCCCTGCCTTCAGAAGTTTACAATCTAATGGGGGAAGCAACATGCAGATAGATAGATAGATAGATAGATAGATAGATAGATAGATAGATAGATAGATAGATAGATAGATAGA
>JAJPUD010000950.1:260064-277126 GCA_023553655.1 Myrmecobius fasciatus
TCTCTCTCTCTCTCTCTCTCTCTCTCTCTCTCTCTCTCTCTCTCTCTTTCTCACACACACACACACACACATACCCTTCCCACTCAGTGCTTGTTTTTCCCTGTACCATAATCATTTCTGCCTTTCCATTAGCAAAAAAAGGAAATTCTGCATTTGACTGTTTAGTATAGAAGCAACCAAATTTATTTCTATAGCCTGAGACATAATTATCATTATCATGATGTGGTTTGAAAGCAAATGAATCCTGAATTTGGGAGAGACTTGAATTCAAATTCTGCCTCCAACATTTTCTAGCTATGGATCATGGCTAAGCCATCTAACTTCTCTGAGACTCAATTTCTTCAGGGCAGAGAATTTTTTTCAGAATTGAATTCCTAGGGTCTAGTACAGGGCTAGACACATAGTGGGTGCTTGTTGATTATTAATTGATAGATTGATTATAATATAAGTATCATAATAATTGTTCTAGCGTCTGCCTCACTGCGTGACTGAAGAGTTCAAATGAGATAATATATGTAAAGCTAAAACACATTGAAAACCATAAAGGTCTACATAAATGTCATTTATTATTAATATCTAGCCCCAAACCCTCATATTACAGTTTCCACTGAATAATTCACCCCATGGTTTGAAGTTGCTTTTTTTGTCAACCTGTATCATTGTCATTAATCATTCCTACCCTTAGACTGGTATACTCCACATCCATCTGGGATTTGGACTTCTACCCCTGAATCACGGATCCTGTCTATACTCAAATTAATCCACTTATCTTTGAAGCTCTTACCCTAGGGCCCAATAGAATTTAGGAAAGATTGAATATGTACAACCTAGCCTACTGTGTATACTGGCTGGCCCTGGCCTAGGTCACAGCTGAACAAGCCACCCTCCCATCCATCACTCTTGCCTCTTCTCTTTCTCTCTTTTCTTACCATCCAGTAGAGCAAAACTCCCTTCTCTGGTCTCCTTTCTCTATGAGGAGACAATTGTCATTCCATATTAGAGTATAAACTTCTTAAAAGTAGAAACGGTCTTTATTAATCTGTGTAGCCACAATACTAGGACTGTATTTGGCAAATAGGAAACATTTAATAAATGCCCTTTCATTCATTCATTCACTCATTTTTTCCCTTTGTTCATACACTCATTCTTACTAAAGACAGAATTATGATTGTTCTTACCTTCCAGAAAGAAAACACAAGAGCCCCATTTTACTTACCCTCAGCTTGGTTTCCTTTAAACTACTCTTCATTTATTCTCAGTGTTCAGTTGGAAGTCAGTACATGTCTACAACACAAAGAAGTCACATATCTCATCCAAATTTCTCAAAGCCTGAATCCTTGGGCCTTTGAATATGCCAGTTGAATGCAGGCTCTGCTGTCAAGCTGGAAAAGTTTTAATAATGGGGGTCCAGTAATAAACTGTAGTCACCTGAGCTGAATTCAGATAAACCCAATAAATGGGCCACAGAGGAATCAATGTTAGTCCATAGCAACTCTCTATTTTTTTGTAAATTATTTGTTTTTCATACACATTGCTTCATGAATCATGTTGGGAGAGAAGAATTGGAGCAAAAATAAAAAACCATAAGAAAGATAAAAAACAGAAAAAAGTGAAAATAGCATGTGTTGATCTATATTCGGTCTCTACAGGTCTTTTTCTGGATACAGATGGAATTTTCTGTCCTAAATCTCTTGGGATTGCTTTGGATTACCTAACCACTGAGAAAAACCAAATTTTCATAATTGTTCATCACACAATCTTCCTGTTATTGTATACAATGTTTTCTTGGTTCAGCTTGTTTCACTCAGCATAAGTTCATGTAAATCTTTCCAGGATTTTCTAAAATCAGCTTGTTCATCATTTTTTATAGAACAATAATATTCCTTTACCTGAACAATTTGTTCAATCATTCCCCAATTGATGAGCATCTACTCCTTTTCTAATTCTTTGCTACCACAAAAAGAGCTGCTACAAATATTTTGCACTTGTGGGTCCTTTTCCCTCCTTTCAGATTTCCTTGGGATCCAGACTCAGTAATAGCATTACTGGGTCAAAGGGTATGCACATTATAGCATAGTTTCAAATTGTTCTCCAGAATGGTTGGATCATTTCACAACTCCACCAACATTGCATTAGTGTTCTGGTTTTCCCACATCCCCTCCAACATTTATCATTATCTTTTCCTGTAATCTTAGCTAATGTGAGAGGTGCGAGGTGGTACCTCAGAGATCTTTTAATTTGCATTTCTACAATCAATAGTGATTTAGAACTTTTTTTATATGACCACAGATGGATTTAATTACATCATCTGAAAATTGTCTGTTCATATCCTTTCACCATTGATTAGATGGAGAATGACTTGTATTCTTATAAATTTGACAATTCTTTATATAATTTTAAATGAGATCTTTATCAGAAACACTGACTATAAAGATTTTTCCTAGTTTTGTACTTCCCTTTTAATCTTGTTTCTGTTGATTTTGTTTGTGCAAAAACTTGTAAATTTAATGTAATCAAAGTTGTTCATTTTGCCTTTCATAATGTTCTTGAGTTCTTCTTTGGCCATAAATTCTTTCCTTCTCCAAAGATCTGATAGGTAAATTATCCCTTCATCTCCTAATTTGTTTATGGTATCATCCTTTATGCCCAAATCATGTACTCATTTTGAATTTATTTTGGTATGGGGTGTGAGTTTTAGGAATATGCCATGTTTCTGATATGCTATTTTCCAGTTTTCCCAGAAATTTTTGTGAAATAATGAGTTCTTATTCCAGAAGCTGGAGTTTGGGAGTTTATCAAAAACTAGATTACTATAGGCTTTGACTATTGTATCATGTGTATCTAATCTATTCCACTTTTCCACCATGCTTATTTCTTAGTCAGTATCATGCAGTTTTGATGACAGCTGCTTTTATAATATAGTTTTAGGTTTGGTACTACTAAGCCACCATATTTTGCATTTTATTTTTCATTAATTCCCTTGATATTCCTGACCTTTTGTTCTTCCAGATGAATTTTCTCATTTTATTCTAGTTTTATAAAATAATATTTTAGCAGTTTGATTGATATGGCACTGAACAAGTAGACCATTTTAGGCAAAATTGTCATTTTAGCTCATTTATTAACATTATCATTTATTATCATTGTCATTTGTTTGCTCAGTCTATCCATGAGCAATTGATATTTTTTAATTATTTATATCTGACTTTATTTGTGTGAGAAGTGTTTTCTAATTGAGTTCATATAGCTCTACAGTTTGTATTGGCAGGTAGACCCCCAAATATTTTATTTTGACTACAGCTATTTTAAAAGAAATTTCTCTTTCTAATTCTTGCTGATGAGCTTTGTCAGTAACATAGAAATGCTGAAGAATTGTATGGATTTATTTTATATCCTGCAATTTAGCTAAAGCTGTTCATTGTTTAGAGGAGGTTTTTGGATGATTTTCTAGGATTCTGTAAGTATATCATCATATCATCTGCAAAGAATGATAGTTTTATTTCTTCATTGCCTATTATAATTCCTTTAATTTCTTTTTTTTCTTATTGCTAAAGCCAACATTTCTGGTACAATATTGAATAATAGTGATGATAATGGCATTCTGTTTCACCTGTGATCTTATTGGGAATGCATCCAGCTTCTCTCCATTACAAATAATGCTTATTGATGATTATAGACAGATGCTGCTTATTATTTTAAGGAAAGCTTCTTTCATTCCTATGTTCTTTAGTATTTTAAAAGGAATAGGTACTGTATTTTGTCAAAAGCTTTTTCTGCATTGTAGAGGGACCCAGATAGTGGGGGAACTCTGGGTGAGGTATAAGACCCTTCAGCTCAGAGGGAACCTGCTGACAATGTCTGGTTCAGCTCTCCATCTCCCCTAAGGGCTCTTGGCCTTCCTGAGAAGTCAGGAGGCAGTGACAGCCTGTGTTGTAGTTGAAGCAGAGTGATACCAAGTGGCAAAGAGACATCTACATTCAATAGCAAGTTGTTTATGTGGTCCCGCATGCATAGTATATAATTAGTGCATGTACAGTGTTGCTATAGTTATATAAGAATATTAGGATATATATAAGGCTGAGAGAATTTGGAATAAACAGACTCCATGTTTGACCATCTGCGTGTATCCCACCTCTTCATTCCTTTTCTAAGACCAAGGACTTGGGCTGATACCGAGATTCTCCAGAGAGCTAGTCCAGACATCACACTGGATCGATTGAAATTATCATATGATTTCTATTGCTTTTGTTATTGATATAGTTAATTATGGTAATAGTTTTCTTGCTATTGAAACAGCCCTGCCTTCCTGATAAAAATCCCATTTGGTCATAGTGTTTTACCCTTCTAGTAAATTACTACAATCTCATTGCTAATATTTTATTTTGAATTTTTTCATCAATATTCATTAGGGAGATTGGTCTGTAATTTTTTTTCTCTGTTTTGACTCTTCCTAGTAAAGGTCTCAGTATTATATTTGTATCATAGAAGGAAAGTGGCAGGACTCCTTCTTTACTTATTTTTCCAAATAGTTTACATAGTATAGGAATTAATTGCTTTTTAATGTTTGGTCAGATTTACTTGTGAGTCTATATGGCCCTGGAGATTTTTTCTTAGAGTTCATCATTGGTTTGTTCAATTCCTTTTTCTAAAAGGACAATTTAAGTAATTTATTCCCTCTTCTGTTAATCTGGGCAATTTATATTTTTGCAAATATTCATCCATTTCAATTGCATTGTTTTCCATACAGGTGGGGAAAATAGCTCCTAATTATTGCCTTAATTTCTTTTTCATTGGTGGTGAGTTCACCTTTTCATTTTTGATGCTGGTGATTTGGTTTTCCCTTTTCTTTTTCTAATCAAATAAACCAAAGGTTCATCATTTTGTTTTTTTTTAATAAAACCAACTCTTAGTTTTATTTATTAGTTCAATAGATTTCTTAGTTTCATTTTTATTAATCTCTCCTTTGAGTTTCAGAATTTCTAATGTGCTATTTAATTGGAGGCTTTTAATTTGTTCTTTTTTTCCTTTAATTTGTAGCTTTTTTGGTGGATTGCCCAATTCATTGATCTCCTCTTTATTATATTCATGTAGTTACTTAGTGGTATAAAATTTCCCCTAAGAACTGCTTTGGCTGCATCCCATAGGTTTTGGCATATCGTCTTGTTATTATCATTTTCTTGGATGAAATTCTGGATTGTTTCTGTGATTTTTTTGAACCACTAATTTTTAGAATTAAATTACTTAATTTTCAATTGTTTTTAATCTATCTTTCACCTTTATTGAATATAATTTTATTGTATTGTGGTCTGAAAAGGAAGCATTTACTATTTGTGCCTTTCTCCATTTGACTGTGAGGTTTTTATACCCCAATACATGGTCAATTTTTGTTTAGGTACTATGTAGTGCCAAGAAAAAAGGTTTTCTGTCCCCATTCTATTTTCTCCAGAAATCTATCATATCTAGGTTTTCTAGGATTCTATTAACTTCCCTAGTTTCTTTCTTGTTATTTTGTGATTAGATTTTTCTGATTCTGAGAGGGGAAGGGGAAGGCCCTCCACTAATATAATTTTGCTGCCTATTTCTCCCTGTAACTGGCTTAAAATCTTTTTTAGGAATTTGACTGCTTTACCACTTAGTGTATACACATTTGGTTTGCTCTTTCCATCCTGTCCTTAGTAGTTTTTTTTTTTTACCCATCTCATTCGCTATCTTATTTCCTATCAGTCTTCTCCCCTTCTCTTAGTAGTGATTTTCAACCCCCCCCACTATCTTATCATCTATCACCCCCTCCCCCTTCTCTTATCCTTTTTCCTAGTATTTCTGCCCTTCCTTCCTGCTCCCCTCTTTTTCTTTCCATTTTCCCCTTGTATTTCTTCATGGGCTTAGATAAATTTCTATATCCAACAGAATGGTTAAGTTATTTCCTCTTAAAGCCAAAACTTATGAGATCAAGCTTCAGACAATGCTCATCCCCATCCCTTCTTTCTCACAATTGTTTTGCACCTTTTCATATAATCTAATTGCTCCATTAAACTCCCCTTTCCTCCTTTTTCAATAGACTTTTTTCCTCCCCTAAATGTCTTTTTCTTTGACATTATCACATCAGAGCCCATTCATAACTATACCCTTTGTCCATCTGATGCTCCCCTCTGTCTGCTCCAGTAAGAGATAGAGTTCTCAAGAGTTCCAGATATCATTTTCCCATCTAGGGATGTAAATGGTTTAACCTTTAAATAATATATAGTTTTTCCTGTTTAACTTTCTATGCTTCTCTTGAGTCTTGTGTTTGTATATTAAATTTTCTGTCAAGTCCTGGTATTTTCAATAAAAATGATTGAATGTTTCTTACTTCATTAAAGATTCATCACCTCCCTTGAAAGATAATGCTGAATCTTGCTGGGTAGTTAATTCTTGATTGTAATCCTAGACACTTTGCCTTTTGGAATACGGTATTTCAGGCCCTCCTAGCCTTAATTGTAGGAAGCTGGCAGATCCTGGGTAATCCTGACTGTTGCTTCTTGATATTTGAATTGTTTTTGTCTGGCAGCTTACAGTATTTTTCCTTGAGATTGTAGTTGTGGAGTTTCTCAAGAATATTCCTTTAGATTTTCCTTGTGGGATATTTTTCTGAAGATGATCAATGGATTCTTTTAATGAATATTTCCTTCTCTGTTGCTAGGATATCAGGGCAGTTTTCCTTGATGATCTCTTGAAGAATGCTATCCATGCTAATTTTTTGGTCATGGCCTTCAGGTAGGTTAATAATTTTTCAATGCTCTCTTCTGGATCTCTTTTCCCAGTTGGTTGCTTTTCCAATAAGGTATTTCATATTTTTTTTCCATTTTTTCATTCTTTTTAGGTTGTGTGACTTATTCTTGCTCTCTCATAGAACCATTAGCTTCCATATGGTCCATTCTAGCTTTTAATTTGGGATTTTCTTCAATTAGTTTTTGTATCTCCTTTTCCAATTGGTTAATTTTACTTTTGAAGATGTTTTCTTCAGGGTTATTTTTTTTTTTGCATTTGGCCAATTGTATTTTAAAGAAATTTTCTTCAATTTGTCCCTTCCTTTTCCAAGCTGTTGACTATCTCATGCATATGTCTCATTTCTTTTTTCATTTTTTCTACCTTTCTTCTTTGATTTTTAAAGTCTTTTATCACTTCCAAGAAGTTTCTTTGGGCTTGAAACCATTTCATATCACCCTTTGAGATTCCCTCTGTGGATGTTTTGTACTCATTTGAGTTGTTATTTTGGTCTTCCCTGTCACCAGAGTAGCTTTCCATGGTCAAGATTCTTTTCTGTTTCTTGCTCATTTTCTTTCCTTTCCATTTAGTATTTCCTCTTTTTTTTTACTTTTATAGTTGAGATCTGCTCCTGGGGTAAAGAGGGCACTGTCCCAAGCCTGCTGTGCAGCTCTGAGCCTTGATGTTGAGCTCAAGGTTCCCTTGTATCTACAGGGGGTAGATTTGCCTTTTTTTCAGGAAACAGCCTAGTTTACCAGATTTTGCCTTCTGAACTGGAATTGGAGGCTGTTCCACTGATCTACTTCTCTACTGAGCCAGTACTGAGGGTTTTATTTGCTAATTTGCTAAGATTAAGACCCTCTCACTGGTTTTCCCAGAGACTGGCTGAGTTGGATTGAACATCCTTTTCATCCCGGTGAGGCTGACCTTTATTGAAGTTTTTCCAGTCTACCTTGAGCTGGAGAGTGACTTCATTCCATCAGACTGTTCAGAGGCTTGGTTTCATGTAGTTTTTGAAGAAAACTGGGAAACTTGGAACATCTACCTGACTTCACTCCACCATCTTGACTCAACTACCACTTCCCATATACTGGCCATGGCAATCCTTAAAGTTTATCTCTTGAGTTATTGAGTGATTAGAACATAAATTGGTAGAGAGAGAATTTGCACAGATTGTTTCCCTTAAACCCCTTGAGGATGGGGACTTTTACCCATTTGCTTATGCAAATCCAGACCTCCCACCTCTTAAATTTTTAACAGAGCCTTGCAGAGTGATTCATTGATGAAAATGTAGACCCCCTAAAGCAATAACATATGATAAGTTAGTGTTTCTTGACCTCTCCAATAGCCATAAGGCTAGTGGAGGTCCTTTGCTAGGGACAAAGCAAAAATGCTAGGGACTGGCCAAAGCAATGGACTAAAGGAAATTCTGTACATCCAGCTCTTTTGAGGACAGGAAGTAGTCATGGGAGGCAAAAATAAGCCATGCATGAATTTCTTCAACTCCATTTTTATAAATGGCTGTCTTCTAATTCAAAGAATAAAAGAGGTTAAACTATGCTTCTTGGTGTAACCAGGAGACTTGAATTCAAATCTCTGTCACTAAACAATTCTAAGACCTTAAACAAAAGGATGAATAAAGGAATATATGTAACTTTCTAGAACTTTCTAACAATTAGAGATGTCCCATAGTTCTACCAGTTCTTCAAAGGGCAGTGTATTCCTCTCACAGTGGCTCATTGTTCAGATTCTCCTTGGATTCATGATCTCTGAGGTCCTTTCTATCTGTGAGATTTTCCCACCTCAATCTTTAGGCTCTTCCTTTGTAAAAAATATATGAAATGGAAGGTAACTGTCCCTTTATGGCCCTTTTGATATGGAGGAAAATAATGATGAAAAAGGAAGGCAAAAGTGCTTGACATCTTACCCAAACTAGTGCTCTGAGGCAGATACACAGTCACTGAGGAACAGAGCCAGCAATGGAATCCTGACATTTGGCATCCCCTAAATTCATACACCCTCCATTTGCTTTTGCGCTTTCTCCAGATTTGAAAAACTGCCATCTTCCTAGCATTACAGTTTTAGAGCTGGAAGTTTCCTTAGAGGCCATTTAGTCCAGTTTTCCCATTTATAAATGAGCAGGCTAAGAGCCACCAGGATCACGTGATTTGTTCAAGATAAGTCGGGGAATTTGAACTCAGATCCTCGAATTTTTAAGCCCACACTCTTTCAAATGATTGCAACATTTCAAATGATCCTTCCTTCCTAACTTTTGCCCCTCTTGTTCCCCTCCAGCAGCCTGATGGAATGTTAAAATCTAAGTTTCTTTCCAAGGTTTGCTCTCCTTTTTCCTCCCCCATATAGCCTAGGGGCTATGATTATAGGATTCTGTCTGCAGTCAGGAGACAAGAACAGGAGGGACGACTGAAAAGTTCTTTGAGAAACAGGGCTCTGTGAAAATACTGTCATTACTAGAGAGCTAGGGTCTGAAGAAGCTGTTTAGACTTGGCTGCCTCGATAATGTTTCAGGGATTTATCTCTTTTTCCCTTTAAGCAGGCTAAGGTGAACGGAATTGAAAAGGGATTTGAGGCTGCTGCTGGCCACTTCATTTCTAAGGCCAGTCAGGACCCCTGGGTCAGGAGGCAATCTTCTCTGTCCTTGGCAGTGTCTGGCCAGTTAGGTCATCTTAATCTCTTACAAGCTACTGCCTTGCCTGCTCCAGATGATCTGGAGAGGCAGGGAGCAGGAGCGGCATCTGCACCCAGATGCACGCCTGTCACTTTCTTTCAGTCATTCCTTTGATCACGCTGCTTTCCAGCCCAGTGAAGAACAAAAAGTGGGAGCTTACATTGCCAGGCTCTGATGGGAATGTAACCGAGCTGAAAAGGAAAGAGAGGGATGCTAGAGAGAGAATCTTCTGGCAAAGCACCCAGTAAAGCCACCTTGGAGCAGCAGGTTGAGCTGGATTTGCCTGGCTCTTTGGGGAAAGAGATGTATTAGAGATGGGGTGGGGGGAATCATCAGCATTATCAGCAGCAGCATCCCTGAAACGTATAGAGAATTAATCCTCATATCAACTTTGTGAGGGAGATTCACAATTTTACAAAACCCAATTTTACAGATGAGGAAACTGGGATCCAAAAAAATCTAGGAACTGATAAGCTTTTGAGCTCTTGTCTCACCTAACCTCAAGTTTGGCACTCTATTCTATCAGGCTGTTGTCTCTGCTTCCTCTATTGCCATTTATTTGGTCTTTCTTCTAGTTCCCTTTTTGTTATTTATACCTTTTTTAAAAATGTATATCCTTATCTTTGAGTCTTTGTTTCTCCTTAATTTTATTTTTGCTTCCTCTGGTACTTTGTCTTCCTTCTTCTAAAGAGCCATGTGTAGGTGGCAAGATCTGCACTCTCTTTTTTCTGCCCCCTACTATGGAGTAGTAAAAGAGCATCCATCTGAAAATCACTACAATATAACAATCCTACCTTTCCCACTAACTCACTTTGGGACTTTGTCAGAATCTAATTATCTCTCAGAGCCTCAGTTTCTTTATCTGTAAAATGTTTCCTCCTCTTTAAAATGGAAGGATTGGTCTAGCTGGTCTCTAAGGTTCTTTGCACTTTTAAATCCCACAAGCCTCGAAGCTGCCCAGTTCTGAAATCCAGTACTTCTACACTTCTTACCAAGAGATGTTATTCTGCTCATGTTTCACTCTATTTTATCCCCTGTTCTAGCCAAAATGAGGAAAGCAGAGAAACAATAAAGTGACCACAGAAAGGTTGTCTCTTATCCTATCAAAAGTCATTATCATTGAAATATGGAGGGCTAACTTCTTAGCTTGTCCTGAGAATGCAAATCATAGAGTTCTCCTCCCTCTTTTGGATATTTTTTGTAATTAATTATCAATATATATGTTGTTTTTCCCCAGTAGTATATAACTTTCTTGAAGAAGAAGAAAAGGCTTGTGTAGTTTTGGTCTTTATGTCTCCAGCATTGAGTATGGTATATATAGCATCAGATACTGAATGAATGAATTAATGAATGAATGACTTATGCAAAGAACACACAGGAAGGAGAAGGACAGTAAAGGATGTTGTCATTCCTTTCAGAAATTGTGTAGTTAGGAAGCCTGGTAGATAGTGTACTGCATGTGGAGTCTGTATCCAAATCTTTTCTCAAACTCTCACAAGATGTGGGCCCATAAGGATCAGTCACTTGGCCTATCTAAGACAATTTCCTCATCTTGAAAAGGTAATGATTATAACTGGATCAGTCTTGCAGAGTTGTTATGCTTATTGTTTAATGTTAAGTGCTTTGCAAAAAAACTTAAAGTACTATGTAAATACTCACAAAGACATGTCATTATTTTTATTTCAGAAATTCACATATATTACAAATCCCAAAGTTCATAGACCCATTTAGATTTTGAATGGATGGTATATCTGAGATCATTTAGTTGAAGGATTTAAAACTTTTTTTTCTGGCATGGGTTCCTTAGGCAGTTGGAAAACATTTATGGACCTCTTCTCAGAATTATGCTTTTAAATGCACAAACAATACAATTACAAAAGAAACTAATTACATTGAAATGCAGCTAACCAAATTAAAAAAAAAATTATGGACACCAAGTTAGAAACCCCTGATCTAGTCCAATGTCCAATTTTTCAGGTGAGGAAACTGAGACTCAGAAAAAAAGTAACTTGCCTTGAAAAACTTGAAATTTGAACTTGGATCCTCTGGCCCCCAAATCCAGCCCTCTTTTGTGGCTTTGCACAGTAAGCCAATCACCCCAATAAAGACTGGATGGCAGATCCCCTTATTGTTAAGATGACTAAGAGCATCTCAGAGTTGGAAGGAACCTCTGTGAGTGAGAACCCCCTGCTATAATACAAAGAGTTTTCTAACCATTGCTTTAAGGCTTCTAACACAAGGGAGGGAACCCCATTTGCCCGAGGTTGTTCTTCCTACCTTTGGAACACATTAATCATTAGGAAATTCTTCCTGACATGAGATCAAAACCTGCCTCTTTGCAGTTTCCTCCCAGTCACCAGGCCCCTGCTTCTGTCCCTTGAGGGTCAATCAGAACAATGACAGTCTTTTATATCCCTAAAGGCAACTCCCATATTCCCTCTAATTCTTTTCTCCTCTATGTTAAGAGCCAGAAATAGGAGCTACCTACAATTAATAGGATACCTACAATAGACCTGCTCAGTTGTTTTTGCATAAATTCCAAAGTCCTCTCTCTGATCAACAAACAACTCTTCTTATTAGAACCATCAATCCTTGGGTGGCTGCTATTTTCATTTCTACTCCCAGGTCCCTCTAGAATCATTTTTCTTCTCAGCATTGCAGCCTGCAATGTCCATCTGGCCAAGGAAAGATTATAATGGGGTGTATTTTCAGCATGGACAATTAGACGTGCAGCTCCCATTAACAATAACAGGACTTGCTCTCCAGATTCTTCCTCAATAAATCTGGCCTTTCCCCTTATGAGCAACAGATGGGTTTTCCATAATGGCTCATTACCTCCTGGCTCTGATATAGTGCCAGAAAAGAAATATAAAGTTATTTATGGAGGGAGAAAGATGCACAAGTCGCTGTAGATCATTTCGAGCCATCCTTTTTCGTTTATTTAGTTAGTATTCTCTCTCCCTCCCTCTGAGGATTAACAAGTTAGAGAAGATGGCAGTACCCCCATTGGGAATGGAGATGGATGGCCCTTCACTCAGGTTACTTATCCTGACACGGCCATCCTGTCTCTGGAGTGACGCTACAGCTCCCACAAGCAATGGTAATTGGCATATTTCCATAGAGAAGAGACCCATTTCTCAACAGAATCTCTGGCCTCTGACAGGCCATCTCGGTGAAATTTGGCCAGTGGGGGCATGAGGTAGTGCTACTTAAGCACATACTATAAAGTTGAGAAAATAAAACAAGTCACTTCTTTAGTTTTTGTTTTTTACTCTTTTAACAAATACCAGTATTCTGTGGCTTTTGGTATCTCAGCCACAATGATATTATTTCCCACCAAGTGAGGAAGAGGAGGGAGAGAGAAGAAAAAAATAGCATGTTAAGCTGTATTTTAAAGCAAATAACAAACTTGAGAATAAAAGAGAGAAGAAATGATGAATAAATATAAGGATGCAAGAACTGGACCATCTTGAATGAAACAGAGTTTATCAATCCAGGCTAGATAAGCTTCTGGTTGTTAATATTTTTGCATTCAGTCCAAAAGGGGGGAAAATGAAACTAGTAGATTTGCATGTGGTAAATATATATAATATATGAACAATTCTCTAGCCAGCTCTGATGTACAAAGCCTAATATTGAATGCATCATTTAAAAATAATCCATTCCCTGAAATTCAAGGGAAGGGAACACAACATTTGTTCCCAACATGACAGTTGGTGACAAGAATGCTTTCTGAAAGGCACACAAACTACAACAATATGGTGTGGCTACTTAATGGACATCCCTTGAAGAAAGTAGTTTTGGAGAGGGAGGCACCTTAATAGGGAGCACTAATTAATGCTAAAAGGTCTTACTAATAAAAAAAAACTAAGGGATCACATTGCTGACCATATCCTGAAATTATCTCATTAATAATGACAACAGTAACAATGCATTAAAAATGTCTTCATCTCTTAAGATATTTCTTCAAGGATATTATAATATCATTAGGATTCAAAAATAAAATTATTAATGTATACCATAAAAGATATAGACTAAAGACATTGAGCCTGAATCTCTGAAATGTTGAACCCGGTCAATGGAGTAAGCAAATACCATCAAAATGTCATGGTCTCATCTAGGCAAAACACATAAAGCAGCAAGCTATCAAGGAGAAAAATCAGGGCAAAAATGTAAAAAAAAAAAAAAGTTTACTGGCATCCTGAAATTGAATTCTCCATGGGAAAACATATTTAAAATAGTTAACACTTGCAATACCCACTTTAACATACATGTTTGTGAGTGAAAATGGACCATAATGAATTTGGAAAGCAGTTTAACAAAAACCTATGCAGTGTTAATTAAACACAGTGGTTATCACCCAAAGGAAAGTCTAGAAAAATTATTTCTTCTTCATTGAAAAGGAAAAAAATGAATAAACATTCTCAGATTACATGATACACATGCCCCATATTCAAGATATGCTTTTGAAACCAGTATGTATCACTTCATCCTATAATAGTAAATACTGATATATGTCACTGGATTTGTGTAATCGTTAGACATATCTATAATGAAACCAAGTATTTAACCTCCATGTAGAGCTTATAAAACTACTGAAGATAGAAGAATGAAATCAAAAGACCATTGGTAGGTGTATCGCCATCAGCTTGGTCAGTACTTTGTAAGCAAGATTGGACAAACAAATGAAGAGTGATGGGAATTTGTGTTTGGAAGTGGAGAGATTTATGATAGAAGTTTAAGGTTAGATCAATGCCATCAGAAATTATAGAAGAATTATCCTTAAGAAGGCTGGAGTTTATGACCAATGTACAATATGGAAGGAAATAATACAATGGAAACCACTGGCGCAGATAGCGCAACTTGTGCACTTGCTGGGGGCTAGAATCATGTATCACAATTTTGCTGTCCTTCCTAAACTAACTTAACTTAATCCATTCATCGATGGCTTAGTCCATAAACAAACACATCCCTCAGTGATTCCCCATTTATTCCTGAGACACTACTCTACTCCAGATTTCCCTAATGTATTCTTTTCTCTCTTCTATTCTTCTTCTCTATTCTATCCCATTGAATTTCATTTTGTTCCTTTCTGCCATTCCATTCTGTTCCTTCTCCCCTCAAAACCTAAAAATAACAAATCCAGGAAACAGCAAAAACCAATTCTTTGTACTCCCCATTTCCATGTATTAAATCCTTAAAGTCACTCATCCTAGTGAAATGCTGAAAACAAAATAAGTAAGCAAAAATGTATGGCTTTCCCCCCATGGGATGACAGAGCTTACTATATCCTAAGAACCTCCCACTTTTCCTAACCAAATCATTTTCTGATAAAGTCCTGATTATTTTACTTCTGAAAATATCTTTTGTAATACAGAAATCTCTTAGCAAGTCTTCTAACCCCCCATCTCTGTTCCCTCTTCAATCTATCCACCTACTCCTAATGAAAATATTCTTAACAACAATAACTAACATTTCATAATGCTTTATGGTTCTCTCCCCAACCTATCCACCTACTCCTAATGAAAATATTCTTCTTAACAATGATAACTAATATTTTAAAATGCATTATGGTTTGCAAATTACTTTATGATTATCTCATTTTATCCTTGCAACAGTGATGGGAAGTAAATGTCTCATTATTTTCCCATTTGACAGAAGAGAAAACTAAGGCAGACAGAAGTGGCTCACCCGGTCCATACATCTAGTAAGTATCTAATTTTATCCTTGCAGCAATGACGGGAAGTAGATGTTTTATTATTCTCCCATTTGACAGAAGAGAAAACTAAGGAGACAGAAGTGGCTCCATATATCTAGTAAGTGTCTGAGGCCAGGTTGGAACAAAGGCTTTCTTGATTCTGGATCATGTTACTCTTCTGCTCCAAAATCCTCAGCAGCTGCTTTTCTCTGCCAACTCTGAGCTCCTGTGCCTGTTATTGAAAGATCATGATACAGTACTGCCATACCTTTCCAGCCTCCCATCACTCCCTTCCTTGTATTCAGTATCCTGGCCAAACCTCATCACTCTCTTCCCATTGCCCGCACAACCTGGTCTTTATCCCTTGTGTGAGGATTGTCTTTCTTCTTTCTCTCTGGTCACCTGTTCACCTCTCCTTAGAAGTAAAACTCAAATGTCACCTCCTCCAGAAGCCTTCCAGTTTTTCATCTCCTCAGTCACTCATGATTTTTCACCTTAAAGCTCAGTTTAGCACCTCAGGAATGGGCAGTTCACTTTTGGGTCTCATTTGTCTTACCTGAAATGTGAAGGTGTGGGACTAGCTGGTTTCTAAAGTACTCTCTACTCTAGATCCTACAGTATGATTCCAAGAAATATTGTTTATTATAACTATTTGTATTGGTATTATAATGTCCCACTAGGGCATAAGCCCTCTGATGGCAGCAACTCAGCTTGATCAATAAGCCAATAAGTATTCATTAAGTGCCTACTGTGTGCCAGGCCTTGTCATAAGCACTGAAGGTATAGATACAAAAAGAGAAACAATTCCTACTGACAAAGAGTTTATTCTAATGTTGGAGGCAACAAGTGCATATAAATGTCTAGTGTGAAGCTAAAATGAACTTTGCCCTGCAAAAGAATAGCAGAGTAGTAGCTCTAGAAGGACCCTAAGTGGACCCACATCAAGGAAATAAAAACCCACAGAATTAAATGACTTTTCCAAAGACACCCGGGTAGTATCTGGAGGCAGGTCCTTGGACTCCAGAGGTGCATAGGGTAGATCTTTGAAGAAGGTTTAAAAATTGGTCATATTTATTCAATGAAATGCAGCAAACATTAACTGCTTTCTGTGATCTCTATATAGTCTAAGGCTCTGGAAATGCAAAGGAAAATAAAGATCTTCCTCCCTCCCTTTTTCCTTACAACCAACCAGCCATGTCTTTGCTCTCTTCCCTATACCTATTAGTTGAACTTTTTCCATCTGGAGCACCAGTTCTGGCTTTCCTCCAGGAAGCCTCTGCTGATCCATCCAATCAGAAGTGAGTTTTCTCTCTATCTCTGTCTCTGTCTGTGTGTGTGTGTGTCTATATTTCTGTCTCTCTGCATGTTTCTGTTTCTTCTCTCTGTCTCTATTTCTGCTTCAGCCTATCTCTGTTTTTATCTCTCTGTCTCTCTGTGTGTTTCTATCTTTGTCTCTCTCTCTATCTCTGTCTTTCTCTTTCTCTCTCTTTTCTTCCCTGCCTCCAAGACTGTATTTCTGCCTTCACTCTTATGTGCCCCTAATTTTATTCTCACTTTTAGAGTAAAAGCTCCCTGAAGTCAGCAAATATGTCTTTTGTTTAATACGTGTGCCCAAACCTTGCCTAGAGGAGAAGTGGTACTGTGGAAGGATTCTGGAAACTCAAATCCCAAGAGCACTTTTCAAGGCCCCACTCTATTCCTTATTAGCTGTGGGACCATGGTCAAATAATTCTTCTTTATCTTCCAACTGGACGTGCTAATACAATGTTGACTTCCTGAGATTGTTGCCAGGAAACTCATTGGAAACAAAAGCCAAGTAGAAATGAGAAGACTTATTAGGAGGAGCAATAATGGAGCTTGTTGTTTTGAATTTGATTTTTCCAGGAGGTCTGATTCTCTCTGGGTTTTTAAGCCCCTTCATTGAATAGCAA
>JAJPUD010000950.1:277136-297461 GCA_023553655.1 Myrmecobius fasciatus
GAAAAGGATTGTAGAGGCCATTCCTTTTAAAGATGAGGAAACAGAGACCTTCTGCAGGTTGTGACTTGCCCAAGATCGCATGGGCAGTTTTAGAAAATGGATTCAAACCCAGGCCTTCTGAAACTGAAGCCTCTTGCTATATCTTTTGGCTCAGGAGTATGCTGGAGACAGCTCAAACCCAAACAATTGCTAAATTTTTAGTAAACATACTACACTTATGAAATTGGCAGGATCTGATTTGTTTTGTTGATTATCTAGATGTAATATGTATATTTCTTTTTCAGGGAGCCAGTTGTTAAATGGCACAGTTCTGATGAGACTTCAGGTTCCTCTTCAGCCACAGAATTTTATCCAGTACTCTTTTTATTGTCCTGTGTTAACTTAAATTCTTTGTGTAGCCATTTCTTAATTTGTAAAATAGGAATAGTGTTACCTTCCCTCCTTATTCATCCAAATAGAGAAGTAAACATTTGTGAAGAATCTTAGAGTCTCTTGTCAAAAAAAAAAAAATAGAAGTATCTCTCATGGAAGACATTTCATTAAGTAGATTTTCAAAGTGAATTTTTACTGTGCCCCAGAAGAAGGAAAAAGTACCCTGTCAAAGGATTTTTGGCAGGTTTTTGGCAGGGGCTGCTCTTGCAGAGGGGTGCACAGGCAGCTGGGTAACAAACAGGGGAAACTATCACCTTTTAGGTCACTCCCTATTGCAAACCTGAGAATCACAATCTGACAGTTGTTCCCAAGCTGATGATTCTAAGATGAGATGCTGGTCTCAAGCTGGTTTCAAATAGAAACCTGGCCCAGATCACAGACAGATGCTGCCTGACATTGTGGGGAGAAAAATCCAGGGCTGGGAGAAATTCAGAGGCTGGTTGGCTGGTGCTCCATCTAAGTCAGCTAGCCACTGCAGTGTCAGCCCAGATATTGCTCCCATAGTTCTCTTCTGGGAGAATCCCTGGAAGAATACACAAAAATGTGCAATAACGTCCTAGGTCCAATTCATTCTCCTGCTCTTGAATCACTGTGTGACCTTGGAAAAGCCACAAGCTCTCCGGCCCATGTTTGCCTCTTAAAAAAAAAAAGAGAGAGTATATGAACCTGGATGCTGGCTAATTATAAGGACTAAGCTAGGCCATAGAGAAGTCAGAAGAAAATGTGCTTCATTCTTTTATAGAGGCAGAGGACTGTGGGTGTGAAATATCACCAATACCCTGACTCAATTTGATTGGTCTCTTCATTGATTCTACTTAACTACTAATTTTTCTATTTTAATCTTTGTTGCAAAAGCTGATGTTCTGAGTAAGGCTCAGGGCAGGGGTAGGGTAGGAAAGCATGATACATTCAGAAATGAAGACACTGTAAAAAATAAATTCTATCATCTAGGTTGTATAGTGGTTAAAGCACTGGACTTAGAATCAGAAAGAACTAAATTCAGTTGCTTACTGGCTATGTGACCCTAGGCAAGCCACTTGAATTTTCTCTCAATGCCTTATGTAAAATGGTAATGATAATAATAATAATTATAAGGTTCAGAGTTATGAGAATCAAATGAATTTTCATGTCAATCAACAAACACTCATAAAGTGCTTAGTATGTGCTAGGTTCTGTATTAAGGCCGGAAAAGGTGAAAGACAGGCTCTACCCTTAAGGAGTTTGTAATCTAACTGGGGAGGGGGGATATATGCAATGAAATATATGGGGAATTCTTTTAGAGATTGAGTTAGATTAGATGGCCATTAAGCTCTTTACTTTTACAAGGATTCTGTGAAACCTCAGAGAAACAACAGAAATGATTAGTAAACTAGGGCAGAATTGAATAGGAGAGAGAAAGAGGATGATAGTATATTTGGGGAATTGTGTGGTGCTTTTTTAATATTATCTAAAATAACAGTTCATCTTTTAGAAAGCCAATATTCTTCTAGTTATTCTGTATGACCGTGAATCTTGGAACATCACATTCTCCGAGATAATAAAGCTGTGAGTTATCCAACAGGCAATGGAGAGATGTGTGAAGGGCATAAAAAGGGTGTTGCATATTACCAATGAAAAATTGTTCACAGGAAATAGAATGAGAGTTACCATTGAGGTGATGTATGACCAGAAATAATTGTAGCCTTGGCAAAGAACTGGAGTGATGATAAAGATAGCTACTCTACCCCCGGGGTATCTACATCATGGCAAGAGACAAAGAAAGTCTCCAGCATACTGGATAGACTTCCTGTGCTGAACTTATAAGAGTACATTGAGAATACATGGACAAGAAGTGTCCGCTGAGTTACTGTGTCATGTGAAGGAATAAGTAGACTAGTTCTGCTTGGTCCCAGAATTAGTGGTAAAGATAAGGAAAGGAAAAGAGGAAGAGTCTCTCATTTTCTCTGGACAGAACAGCAGAAAATCCCTACTAAATTTTTTTTTGCCAAATGTGGTCAACTTTTCTTTGTTATTGATAGAAAATCTTGTGAAGTAGTGGAGATGTGTCCAAAAGAAGAGAAAGATGGCTCTACATGCATTTCTAATTAGCCTTGGATCATGGAGGCTCCATTGGATCATTCTGCATTTCTACCATCTGAATTGCCCTTTGCTGAACTCCAGAGATGAAAGCCAAACATTTCTGAGTTGGTGTTTCTTTAAATTGGGTTTATTAACAGCATCAACTACAAGGCCACAGCAACTCTGTGGGATGCAGATTTCTTTAGTGTTCCTTTGTCTACTCTTAACAGAGTAGACTTATCTCTAACATGGCTTCTTCACTGAGTATTTGCAGGTCTGGATCATCTTCATTTATCACTGCTTTAGGAAGCAGATCTATTCACTCTCAAGATAATTACCCCATTCTTTGATAGTTCTTGTTGAATGAATGCTTATATAGTATTTAATTTTCTTGATTCCCATTCTGTAGCTCAGAACCCTAATTCTGCCTCTAACCCTAGCCCAATTTCAAGTAGGACTTTATTTCTACTTTAAGATTCCATGATTTCATTGTAGGTTGAATCTTTTCTCTTTTCAAAGACTAGGGTTTCCCTGGCTGACCTATAAATAAATAAATGAAAAATTGTCCTCCAGTGGCCAATGGTCATGTGATAAATCTCATTTATATTATGTAGGCTGGTCTTCATAATCTGTCACTGGATCAGGATTTGCTGCCTTTCATATTTGGTATAACATGCTAGAGCTTGTCAGTCTGTCAGCCATTAGCAAGCATCTATGAAGCACTTGTTGTGTACCAATTCCTGCATTTGGATTCCACAGGCACAGGGTCACCTCTGGCAATTAAAAAAATCTACACAATAAGAGGTAAAACTCGGGGTCCTTTAAGAAAGATTTTAGCAATAACTCATGAAGAACAATGACAAAAAAATTTTTTAAAACATGTTGCCAATCAGCAAGCATTTCTTAAGCACCTTAATACATAAGGCATTATGCTATAAACTAGAAATAGAAAAACAAAAGTGAAATAACCTCTGCTCTCAAGGAGCTTAAGTACTAATGGAGATATAACACAGTAATTAAGTTACTACTAGTTACAATGTAACCTTAAGTTACCACTAGTAACAATCATAAATGTAGCTAACATTTGCACAGTGCTTACTACTACCAGGTTCTGTAAATAAGCCCTTTACAATTATTATCTCATTTACATCAAAAAGATCTGGATGTATCCTACCTTGGAC
This sequence comes from Myrmecobius fasciatus, assembly GCA_023553655.1. Taxonomy (NCBI): domain Eukaryota; kingdom Metazoa; phylum Chordata; class Mammalia; order Dasyuromorphia; family Myrmecobiidae; genus Myrmecobius; species Myrmecobius fasciatus. Next base: position 280,808 of record JAJPUD010000950.1, read on the forward strand.
ACCTAATAAGTAACATTTTGGGTAAGCCATTTCATTATGTTCTTGGATACATAGTAAGTGCTCAGGAAAGACTTTCTGACCAACTCCAGTTAAATTCTCTATGTATAGCTGAGTTACTGACCTGCATGGAGGGAGGAACTTTCCACACAGATCAAAGTCTGAACAAAACAAAACAAAACTAGCTAAACATCATCCTCATGAATTTCCACATGTAAAAATCAGACTTGACCTCAAAAATGTCCTTCTGGGGAGTTAGTGATGTGATAAGAAATATAGTTTGGTGATGGAGATCCTTCATGGTTTCCCATCTGCACAAATTATTAAAAAAGCATGAATGGACAGACAATTGGCAAGGAAAGTCAGCTGACTCTCATCATGGGCAAATGGTCTTTCCTATTATTATTTCAACCCAGGATCTTCCTGGTTTCTTATAGGATAGCTGAAGAGGATGACCAAAAGCAGTGGCAAGGAGTCTTCATATGAAACTGATGATCACTAAGGTCTGCAGAGGAGAGAATAAATGTACTTTTGTCACATCCTTGAATTACATTTAGGTGTTTGGGCACCCCAAGAAGGAAGGAGATCTATGGATCTAGAATGCTGAATCAAGGAAATCCTAAGAAAAGAGGGGACAAAAATCTCATCAGCCACTTTTAAGATCTTCAGATGCTGGGAAAGATTCTATTTTCTCCTTTTCTTCCTTTTTAATTTTTGCTTTGTTATAAATCATTGTTTTTTACTGTAATTTTTTAATCATTTGGGGAGGGATTAATATCATTTATGTGAGTAGTTCTAATTCTGTAATGTTCACAAAGAAATGTAATGAAATGGTTCTTTAATGTGAGACCACTTCTTTGAGGTGTAAAGTCTGAGCAACAATGATTTGGCAGACACAGATAAATGCAGGGAAGACTCTGGCCTAGACTATGGTCCTCTAGGACTTGTGGGGTCCTTGTACACTTTCTACAAGCACAGCCCCTGCCAGAACAATGTCCCAAAATCCTCTGGCAGAATATCTTACCTTCTTCTGGGACAGAGTTTTCAACAATGTCTACTGTATGTTCCTGCCAGGATGCCCTTTTAAAGCCATGATGGCCTTGGGATCCTATATCTAAGCTGGAGGGACCACAGATGCTATCTCATCTAAATAATCCATTTTACAGATGAGGAAACTGAGGCTTAGAGAGGAAATGTGATATGCCCTGAGGCCACAAAAATTGTGAGGGTCAGAGTATCTAAACCCAGGCTCTCTGATTGACTGTACCATCACATTATGGTGATTTTAAATCACCAGTAATTTAGAATCACTAAGATTTTAACAAAATTGTCTTCCCCTGAAGCCCCTTCCCTGTTGGTAAGAATTTTAATTTTTTTCTAACCTTTTTATTTTCCTCTCTGTTTCAAGTTAATAGATTAGTTGCTAGAATGCTACTTAGAAAAACCTGAGTTTAAACTGTATTCTGTGTTGACCACTTAAATCTGTCACTCTCAGTTTTCTCATTTGTAAAATGGGTTTGTTGTGAGGGTCAAATGAGATAGCATTTGTACTTAATACAATTTCTGTCCCATAGTCAGTGCTTAATAGATGCTTGTTTCTTCCCCCAGCCCCTGAAACCTTCTCATTTGATGGATGAGGGAACTGAGGTGTGAGTGACAACACTTTATTTTCTCTCCTGATTTACTGACTGGCTTTCTGCATCTTCCCATCCTTCATAGACCTTGAGCATAGTGCTTGGCAAATAGAAAGAACTGAAAAATTCATGTTGATTGATAGGGTGGTTCCATGGGATAGTGTTAACAAGGCACTCATCCCTCTTGTTTATTTAAAAAAAAAGGAAGCGAACCCCCTTTTCACCTAGGAATTCATGTTGGCAGTGACCACCAGAGAAATTCATGGGTGGAGTCCCACTTGGTGAAAACACATTTTTCCTTGAGAGATTTAATAAGGGCCATTAAGCACATGAACCATCAGGGGAAATTTGCAACATATAAACACATCCAAAGGACTTCAAAGTTATGAAATTATAATCCTAAAATATAGAGCACATAATTATTTTAGAAATGAGGATTTTAATAGATTTTCTACCTTGTGCAGTTGGACCTACAGAGAAAATGGTTTAGAAGGGAGAGAAGGAAAGGAGAAAAAGAGAGGAGAGGTGGGGAAGAAAAAGAGGTCAAAAAAGTCAGAGACAGAGAGGAAGAGAGAGGCAGAGGCAGAGGCAGAGGCAGAGAGAGAGAGAGAGAGAGAGAGAGAGAGAGACAGAGAGAGAGAGACAGAGAGAGACAGAGAGAGACAGAGAGAGAGAGAGGAGGGGAGGGAGATTTTGAAGTTTTGCTATTGCTTGCCATCATCACCTAAAAAAAAGAAAGAAAATATAAAAGGGACTTCTGATCGATTTTCCACCAGAATACAAAAAGACAAATGAGCTACTTTGCTCCCTATTGCTCTCTTTTCCTGAAAAGAGGATAGCCAGAGATTGTACTCTTCTCCTGTGTGATAGGATGGAAAGGAGAATAAAAATTAATAATATTTCTATATCACTTTAAGGTCTACAAAGTAATTTTATCTTTACCACACTGTGTATTTTATTATTATTATGTGTATTTATTTATTATCCCCATTTTACAGATGAGAAGACTGAAGCTGAGAGAGATCGCATGACTGATCCAAGGTCACACAGCTAATAAATGTCTAAAGCCTTATTTAAATTCCAAATTTAATGCTCTTTCCACTGCAGAACCTAGTTGTACTTCAATGAGCAAAGATGACTTCAAAAAATTTTAAGCTTCATCTATTATTCCCAGTACACCAAGAAGTCAAATGATAGGCTCTCTGCCTCCTTCACTCTGTTCTCTGGGAATCAAAGGTAATATCACCATTTCTATATTCTGAACTCTCCCAGATTTAAAATTCAGTGGTGGTAGTGCCAATTTTCCAAGGAAAGTTATACTTGAATCAAGGTGGTCCTGCCCTATTGACATCAGAAAGATTTTTAATACTGTCAACGTGACCCACTGGAAACAATGCTGTCTTGAAATCTATTCTCATGGCAGATGTGGAAATAGGAGGATGGAGGTAAAGTCTTACCCTTTCCACCTCCTTCAGATTTCAAAGATCTTGGAGATAAATGAATATGACCTGTTAATTACAATATTTTCAGGGATAGTTAAACAGGCAGTTCTTAAGAGTCCAAGAAAGAATAATTTCCTGATTTTTTTTTGCATTAGGAAGAAATAGTAAACCATTGTCTTTATTTTTATTACATATAATTAGGATAATTGGTTTTTTTAAAATATCATTTATGTGAGTGGTTCTAATTTGAAACATTTGCAAAGAGATGTAATGAAATGATTATTCTTTAATGTTATGGGATCACTCCTTAATGTGTGTTTTAAGTTATTTTCTAAAGTCTGAGAAATGTTGACTTGAAAGACACAAAACAAAAAATCTCAACTCTGACCTAGATTGTGGTCCCCTAGAACTTGTGGGATCAGACGGGTGATTTTGTCGCAGGACCTACTCCAAAAGGACTGGAGGCTTTGCAAGGGAATGGAACTAAGTTGGCTCCTCATTGAAGCACAAATACCATGGCACAGGGTTCAATGGGTGATGCTGTGAAAGACAGAACATATTCAGGAATTACCTTCCCCCAGCAGACTGGAGATCCTTCTTAAATTTGGAATCAATTTAGCTTCCTGAATTCCTAAATAAGAATTAATTTCTAACTTGGATTCCAGAAGACATAGCAGGTTCCCTGAATCTACAGAAGATATTCTCATATCCACTGCTTCTTTCTAGATATGTCACCTGTTTTACCTATTAGTAGATGGAAGGTCCTTCAGAATTAACATGGTATGGATGAAGCACTGAATTTGGAAGCAGAAAACCTGGTTTCACATCTGAACTTAGCTACTGGGATGATTAGAAGCTAGTGATTTCTATTAATAGGGCCCCAGTTTCCCCAGTTGAGGCATGAAAGGGCTAAAGTAGGTAAGCTTTTAACCATCCTCTATAACTCTAAAAACTCTGAAAAAATCCTATCCAGAGAACAAAAGTAAATGGCTAATGAAAACAAAATTTAAAGACTAAGACTAAGACATATTCTTGTTGCCAATTTTTTTAGTGCATAAGTTTTATATATATTTAAGTTTTGAATATTATGTTAATGTGAGAGGATGAAGATTCTTGTCAAAGGTCAGGGTCAGTTTCCACTGGTGATGCCCCATGGACTACTGGATCTGGAACACCCACATAAGCTGGGTTGGGTTCAAAGCCTAGCTTGATATTAACTTAATGGATTTATATAACCTAAGGCAAATGATTTCAGCTTTCTGGGGTTCAGTTTTCTTTTCTGTCAAATGAGATGGTGAGACTAAGTGAATTGTAAGTAGTTTTCCAATTCCAAATCTTACTAAAAGAGGTATCAGGATTCAACCAAAAAGTGACCTAACTCAGTATAGAAGGACCTAGGTTAAAATCCTGGCTCTACCACTTCCTACATGTGACCTTGAACAAGTGAATTTAACCTCTCCAAGAAAGTACACAGTGGAGGAAAGCTGGAGTTGGATTTCAAAAGTCAGAGCTCTAGTCTTCTTGCATTGCCCTCATCTGGCCGCTTAGTGTCAGCTACTCTCAGACTTCCACTAATTGAAAAAGTCACGTGACTCTGCACCTCAGTTTACTCATCTATAAAATGAAGGGATTGGATTAGATAATCTCTCATACCCCTGTAGTCTGAGCCCTAAAATCTATGTAATGATCCGTTGCTGAGGACATGAAATATCTCATATTTATGTCTCAATTTAAGATTTGCAAAGGTCTTCACACTCATCACCTTAGTTCTGAGAGGGCACATATTGGAGATTTCTATTCTCCCCCTTTACAAGCTGGTTATTTCCATATCTAGCTACACCAGGTCTTCCAATTATCTTGTCCCTAAATTGGAAATATAAAGACCAGGATCCCATACTCTCTGGGTATTGGGAAGGCATGAAAGTCAGCATTCCACAAAGGAACTCTGTTCTTCCATATAGTGTGGCTTGACCAAAAACACACAGTTCAAAAAAAAGTCCTCAGGAGAGACTCTGTTCTTGAGAAACTTTGAGACCAATTTTACAATCTCAGACAGTGTGGATAAAGTTGAGTCTCTTGTAGTCTCTAAAGGCTTTTACCATGATTATTCCTGTATGCTTCCAGAGCATCACTCCTCTGAGAGCCTCCAGGCACTTTATCAACTAAGTTTTAAACCCCATAATGCCTCTGGGTTTCCTGGGCTCTGCTTCACTTAAACTTCCAAGAATGGAAAGTTCCTCCAACTCCCAATGAAATCAGTGACAGAGATTGTCCGAGGATCTGTGTGCATAGAATTCATTTGCCTGACAATGATTCTGTCCCAAGTATAATATCATGTTTTACTGGAAGCCTTCCCTAACCCTTCTGAATTCCAGTCCCTTCTCTCTCTTAATTATCCCATATGTATCTTTTATATATTAATTTATATTTATTTTATAAAGTTATTTCAATTATTTATTTTAAAATTTTATGATGTGTTAATTTATTTATTTAGAAAGGTATTTATCCTACCTTTGTATATATTTATTTTCATATCTCCCCCATTAGATTGTAAGTTTCTTAAGGGCAGGGACTGTCCTGTCCCTTTTTTTGTACTCCCAGAACTTGGCACATTATCTAACACATAGTAGGCGTTTAATAAATGTTTGTTGATGAATTGATTCACTGAAGCAGAAAACAGTCCGGAGAAAGGAAATGCCTTGCCCAAGATCACGTAGGTTGTAAGCATCAGATGTGGAATTGAACCCACCAGAGCTCCTGCCCTTTCTCCCACAGGAGAGACTCCTTTGAATGCCTAATAAAGCCCAGTATTTTTTAATCCCTAATATAAAATGCAAAGGATTACAAGAAACTAATTATATTGAAATTTGGGGGAAATTTCCTAGACCCTAGGCTTAAAAACTCCTGTGCTATGCTATATGTGGTTTAAATATTGCATCTGAGATCCTGGAAAATGATCTTGGATGAGTCACTTAACCCAATCAGTTCTCCAAAACCTTACACATTGCAGACAAGTTGCAGATGAGCCACACTGGTGGGAATTTCCACACCTGAAATATCCTATCCCAAGGAAGTCACAAAAACAAACAAAAAAAAATAAGCCCAGCAACTGCCATTATGATTCTCATTGTAGTCATGGGCTCTGAGGCTTCGTCTCTATTTAATAATTTATCTGTGGGTCTTGCCCCATATACTCCATGCTACGGATGAGAAACTTATGAACCCAAATACAGTGACATTGTCAAGGTTAGGCTGAGTCAGCTGCAGAGATGCAATGTAAACATCTTAGAAAGTTGAACCCTATATTTTAAATACCCCAGAGGGGATAACTATTAAAAGTTGTAACAACACTGGATTTGGAACCTCTGGGGCAGCTCACTAGCTTTGTGACTCTAAGCCAGGCACATGGACACTTAACTCCAGAGTTTTCCCAACTATACAAAGAGTTAAAGTCCTGCCTAGTTTGTTTTGTTATGTTTTTTTTTTCAAATTGGTCCTGACTGTAATAGAAGAATATCCCAGAGCCCCCGACACCACTCTGGGCAGGTCCCTTCTGCTCCTTGTGGGTGTTTTTAGTGTTATTTAATCATTTACTTCACAGATATAACCCCAGTAAACACAGAAGTGCAGGGTATTTTCTTGCTGTTGTTTATACCTCCCCATTCCTTCACTGCAGAATTAATCCGACTTGGAAACTGCCAAGTTTATGTCTTTTAAAAATTCAGGGCACACTTTCAACCATAAAAGTAGAAATCAAACCTATCCTGCCCTAGTGCATTTTAAAAGTTGATTGAAAGTATCCAAAGAAATGGCTCTTGAAGTTCAGCTTTATTACATGGCAGAGGGGACGAAGAGAAAATGTGGAATGTAGATTTGATGGGGGTTGGGAGAACCCTCCAACAACAGGGTTTTTTCACAAGTCATTCTGATCTGGGGCAAAGGATCTAACGGATCCATTTCACCAGGATTAGCCTCACCTGCAAACATGAGAGGATCTTGTGTACCACCATTTTGGTTTCTACATGGGGAAAAATTCCAGTACAGAATGGTTGATGCTGTTTGATGGACAAAAGTTTATTAATTTTGGATTTAAAACATCATTAGATCTTTGTTTTGTTTCGGTTTGGTTTTTGTGCGGTCCAGAGTTTTTAACCTGTTATCTATGAGTTAAAAAAAATAAGTATTTTAATGTTTCTTTGGTAATCCTGCATGTTTTATTTTATGCATTTACAAATTAGTCTCAAAAAGGATCCATAAAATTCACCAAACTCTCAAAGGGGACCATGATTCCAAAAGGTTAAGAAACCTTGATTAGTCCTATGATTTCATCAACAAAGGGAACTCTTTTCTGGTATGGAAACCCTTTCCACTTAGGCATCCATCAGCTTCTCAACTCATAGCCTGCTCCAATGCTAATGATTTCTACTTTTTCTTTTTTTTTTTTTGCTGAGGCAATTGGGGTTAAGTGACTTGGCCACAGCTGTTATGTGTCTGAGATCAGATTTGAACTCAGGTCCTCCTGACTTCAGGGCTGGTGCTCTATCCACTGCGCCACCTAGCTGCCCCATTTCTACTTTTCTACTGATTAAAGACCAAACTCCATTTGTTTCTATTGAATAATATAGTCTAAGTATCCTTACCCAGTGTTGCTTGAGAAAGGGGGGAAAGGGAGATATCTGTGAGCGCCAGTTACTTAATTTTTAGTTTTGTATTTAAGACAAGACTTTGCCCCTCTCAATTTTTTTTAAACCATGAGGTCCTTTGAAAGTCTGATAAAACTTACGGACCCTGTTTGAAAATAATGTTTTAAAAATATAAAAGAAAATACAAAGAAAATCAATGATATTGAAATCCAGTTATGAAAATATTTTTAAATAGCTTACAAAATTCAGGTTAAAGACCCTTATTATAAGAGAAGGTCCCTCTAAGTGTTCTGAATTGGGGAAAAGCAATGGGACAGTTCCCAATTCAAGTACTGTTTGCCAAATAAAGCCTTTCTTGACTTCTTGGACTCAGCCATCTTCCCTTCTCTGATAGGACTTCTCATCTGTAAAGCACAATGTAGGGCTAACCCTTCCATCCTTCTAACTTTTGCCTCATAAAATGGAGGGGACCCCAGATTATTGATGGCTCTGCCAATTTCATGCATCTTATGTAATTGGAGAACTTTCAGATTGGAGATGAGTCACAGTAAATACTGGTAGAATGACTGAAGGATGGACTAGATACTTCTGCTTATTTTATCATCACAAAGGCTGTTGTTTCCATCTAGAATTTACTAATTTCAACTATCTTTGGAAAAGTCAGTTGTAGGAGGGCAGGAGATGATCCAATGGATGAAAAATGCCTAAACCACATTCAGCAGCAGAGTTATGGGAGGTTAGAGAGAAAGAGCTTAATAAAAACCAGTCAGACCCACCAAGATACCATTCCCACTTAATGGAAGTGGGAAATCCCTACAATATCAAAAAGGATAAAAGGATTTCTCCCAACAAAACTACCCTGATCCCATTCTTCTTCCTCTTTACATGGTCATAATTTCAGAACTGAACAGGGCTTTAAAGCCAACTCATCCATCCCTCTTCTCACTTTACAAATGAGAAAACTTAGACTCAGAGGTGACATGATTTACCTGAGGTCACACAAATAATATAAATGGCAAATAGGATTTCAACATAGGTCCTTTGACTCTAATTTGTGACCATTATTCTTAAATGGAGAAAGTTTTATTTCATTACCACAATTGAAAGGGACCTCAGAGGCTATCTAATGACTTCATTTTACAAATAAAGAAACTGAGGCACAAGGAATTTAAGTGATGAACCCAAGGTCAGATCAGATCATGTTCTAAAAACATTGAAAAGCTTCTATCAAAAATATCCAATTCCAATATTGTAACTGGAATGATTGGAGTTCTTGCTCATACAAGTGATGGCCACTATTCCAAAAAGCAAAAGTAAAAACCATCCCTTATTCATCTCTCTTTATGCTATGTTCTTCTTCTTCTCTATCTTTCTCCTCCTTCTTATCTAAGAAATGTAGGTAGGACACCTCTCAAGTTGGCTAAGATGACAGGAAAGGATAATTATAAATGTTGCAGGGAATGTGGGAAAACTGGGACACTAATGCATTGTTGCTGAAGTTGTGAAATAATCCAACCATTCTAGAGAGCAATTTGGAACTATACCCAAAGAGCTATAAAACTGCCCATACCCTTTGATCCAGCAGTGCCATTACTGGGTCTGTATCCCAAAGAAATCTTAAAGGAGGGAAAAGGATCCAAATGTGCAAAATTTGTAGCAGCTCTTTTTGTGGTAGCAAAGAATTGGAAAAGGAGTGGATGCCCATCATTTGGCTGAACAAGCTGTGTTATGTGACAATAATGGAATGTTATTGTTCTATAAAGAGGAACAAGCTGATTTTAGAAAGACCCGGAAAGATTTACATGAAACGAGCAGAACCAGGAATACATTGTACACAATAAGAGCAAGAATGTGCGATGATCAACTCTGAAAGTCTTGGTTCTTCTCAGTGCCACAGTGATCCAAAGCAGTCCCAATAGATTTTGGACAGAAAATGTCCTCTGCATTCAGAAAAAGAACTATGGAGACTGAATGTAAATCAACAAATGCTATGTTCATTTCTTTCTTCTGTTTTTTTTTAATCTCTCCCATGATTTTTCCCTTTTGCTCTGATTTTTTTCTCACAACATGATTCACAAAGCAATGTGTATTAAAAATAAATAAATTTACTAGAAAAAACAAACAAGCAGACAAACAAAAGAGAGATGTAGGTAGGTTCTGAATCAGAGAAATGTGGTAAAGGGAATCCAAAAATATATTTACTATTGACCGAGAAGGCCAAGTTGACATTTTAAAATAGATATTGGAAAAATCCTTTCTACTATGGAAATATTAGAAATATTTTTGAATCTTAAGAAAGAGGCATGAGGATGAAGCCTAATAGTGATTAGAAGCCTGATAGAAAGAGGATTGGTCTTAGAGGCTGATATTCTACTTCCTAAACTTATTACCTTAAGTAAGAAGGAGCTTGCATTGCATTTATATGTAGGAAATAAACTAGTGTTTTTAATGATTTTAATTGATTCTTGGAAGTAGGGTGGGTGGGATGGACTTTCAAGAGTTGATCCCTATTGGGATTAGGTCTAATGTCCCAAAGGTTTAGTTGAAGCATGATGATTTACATTATGGCTCCTTATAGGACCACAAGTCGTCCTCCTAAGATTTTGTGCCCAAACTTTTAAGAAGGAAATGAGACAATTAGAAGGACTTTTGTTTGGTGAGATAGAGACCTAGAGTAGGATTAACACAAGAGACCAAGGATTGATTTCAATTTTGTTTTTATATCTCTAGCACCATCTAGCATAATGTGCCTATTTAATCAATGCTTATTGATTGCATGAAAGATCCAAAGCAGAAGGTGGAACAAAAGCTAAGCCCACTGATTTCTCAGAATAATCGTAGCTGCCATATTATAGCAATTAAAGAATTAACTAAAAGAGTGCTAGACATTTCACCAGAAAGAATGAGTTCAAATCCTGCTTCAGATACTTACTAGCTATGTGACCCTATGTAAGTCATTTAATTACTCCAAATCTCAGTTTCCTCATCTCCAAAACAGAGGATAATAACAATTGCCTCTCAAAGTAATAAGGATCAAATAAAATCATATATAGTGTTCTGCAAACCTTAAAGAACTCTAAAATGCTACTTAATATTATTATACCATCTTTAATCATAACTGATATTTATATGGAATTTAGGGCTACAAACCATCTCCCCTGTGAGGCAGGTATAATTTTTATTACCATTTTATAGAGGAAGAAACTGAGGCAAAGTGGTTCAGTGTTTTGTCCAGAATCATAAGGCCAGCAAGCCTTATGGCGATTTGAAATCAGATCTTTCCTGATTTCAAGGCCACCATGTCTTTCCCATAATCCCAGCTGACTCCCACTGATTTCAGAGACCCCAAAGGGATGTCTAGAGTAAGACTTGACCTGGCAAAGACAACCTTCAGAAAGGATTGCTCACAGTAATTATCACAATGCATGCTCTGTTCCTGTTGCCCAAACTATAAATAGATAAATGGAAATGTATTTTGAGATCATAATAATGCTCAGGATTGGGGATGTTTATTTTAAACCTGTTTCTTTGACTTTTGCCCTTTTTCCGTTAGCACCACCCACTACCAAGGCCTGAAAATTTCCTGGAAAAGAAACTCACGGAGCTCTTTCTTCAGTGAATTCCCCACATGGAATTCCCCATTGCTGGCAGAGTAACCCTTTCTAACTCACTGACCGTCCCAGACTCTACCTGGGTTCCCTTCTGGGGACGATCTATCTTATTATTTGGCTGTTTTTTAGCATTGCACTCTGGATCTCTTCCTTTATCAGAAAGAATCAAATCTGAAGAGCATTTCTCCTTGTTTCTTTTCTTTTTACATCAGTAAACAAGTCGTTACTGATCCCCAGGACTTTGCCTAACAACTGTCCTTAACAGAATGCTTGAGGATGATCAGAGATAGCCATGCTCTGAAGGAGCTCTCAGTGGGGAGAGCAGCCTACCCATGAAACAGCCAGAGACAGCAGCCATGCATCAGAAGGTGCTACAATGCTGCAGAGAATTCAAATAAGAGACAGTGTATAATGAAGAACTGATGTATTCATAGAATGCTTTACTCCATTCAGTACTCACCTCAAACAGCAGCTTCTTCAGAAGTCTTTTGTGATTCTCCCCAGCTCCCAGAGCCCTCTCTCCCTAAACTAACTGCTTTTGTAGTGTATTTTTGTTTATACACATATATGTATAACTGTCTCCCCCAATAGAACATAAGCTTCCTGAGGGCAGGGATTGTTTAGCTTTTATCCTTCTCTCACCAGCACAGTAGATATTTAAATGATCTTCCTAAAGCAGATGGATCATGCCATCCTTTTATCTAGTCACACCCTTTGGCTCCAGGATCATATATGAAATCCTCTGTTTGGTCCTTAAAGTCCTTCATTAGGTGTCCCCTCCCATCTCTCAAGTTTTCTTCCACCTTCCTTCATCTACTCTTTTCTTTTCACACAGGACACAACCTCTCCCATCTCTCCTGATCACTGACTGGTCCCCATCCTTGGAACTCTCTCCCTCCTGGTTTTAGCTCCTGGTTTCTTTCTAGTCTCAGCTACAATCCCTTTTTTCTAAAAGAAGACTTTTCCAATTTCCCTTAAGGCTAACGCCTTCCCTATGAAACAGTTTCTCAAAGTGTGGTTCCGAGACTTTTGGGGAACCCTGTCAGATGGCTTGTAAAATCAAATATTGTCATTATATTACGTTATAATAGTAACATTTGAAATTCTAATATAGTAAATTTCAACATGTATGTATAAAGCACATATGTATACATATTTTTCACATAAACACAAATTCAGGGGGTGGGGGTGGGCAGCTCCTTAATAATTTTAAAAGTGTAAAGGATTCCTAAGAGCAGAAAGATTGAGAACTACTGCTCTTTGACTGCTTCCAGCTTACCTTATATACAATGTGTTTGTACATAATTGTTTGTATGCTATTTCCCCTTTAGACCAGACCTAATGGTTTTTCACTGAGGCAGCTAGGTAGCACCATGGATAGAGCTTCAGGCCTGGAGTTAGGAAGACCTGAATTCAAATCTGATTTCTCACCCTTATTAGCTATGTGACTCAAAGGCAAGTCACTTAACCTTTTTGCCTCAGTTTCTTCATCTGTAAAATGAGCTAGAGAATAAAAGGCAAACCACTCCAGTATCTTCATCAAGAAAATCATAACTGAAAACATGAAGAGAAGGACATGCCAAAAATGATTGAACAAAAAGGATTAGTTTAATTTTTCTGGGTATTTTCTCATCTTTGAAATGAGTGGGTTGGTCTAAATGGTCATTGAGGTCCCATCTAGTTCTAGATCTCTAATTCTTTGACCTCAACTGTGCCATTTATACTTGTGATACTTAGAGCAAATTATTTAACTTTTCTAGGCCTCAGTTTCCCCACCTGTAAAAGGAGAGGATGGGACTAGAAGTCTTCCAAGGTCCCTTCCAACATCAATGGCCTTAAATGAAGCTATGTTCTAAACTGGAAAGCAGGAGCTGTTAACCTGGTAAAATCTGTGGACCTTTCTCAAAAAAAAAAGAAAAGAAAAAAGTTTTTAAATATATAAAATAAAATGCACAAGATTGTAAAAGGAACAATTACATAAAAAATACTGTTGTCCAGTATCAGTATATATCAATATCTGTGTTTTTTAATTCCAAGGACCCCTTGGTTCAGAACCCCAGCTGTGATGTAAACTTGTCAGGTACCTCAAGGATCCAGGATTTTGCCAATGGATTTCCTTTGGTACCTTGGTCCTTGATGCAGATGGTAATTCCTCTACTTCTCTCAAAGTCACTGAGGCCACAAATTCACTTGCCGATGACTAACTCATTGCAGATCTTGTCTGACCTTTGCTATGCTGGCTTCCAGGGCTCAGATCTGAAGCCTGTCTAGTTTGGTAAGAACTGTAAGTTCGTGCTCTATTTCATGAACATAACCATGGAGATGCCAAGGTGACCTTCACACTCCAATTGGGCATCCATCAGAGGGACCCTTTGGCAAAGGCATATGGATGCTCATAATCTCATTTCTTTGCTCAGTTTAACAATAATGATGAACACACATATTATAAACATGATACCCAGGAGACAGACGGTCCAGAGTTGCTCTCATCTTTTAAATGTGAGGAAACAAATAAATGTATTTTTTTCTCTGAGAAGCCAAGAATAGAAGTGGGATGCAAACTCTACATTTCTGACTTTCTCAAAACTTAGACTCCTCAGCCACAACATGTGGAGTCATCTCTGCCCAGATTTCATAGTAACAGTTACTTGACACTCCTAGTGTACTACTCACTGGAGAGTGAGTGCGTAGGAACCCAATTTTTTCCATGCACTGAAATTGAATTTTTCTTCATTAAAAATGAAATGGATTTTCCAAAATTTGACCATAGTAACCAGACAAAAACTCAAGTTGTTGCTTTTGGATCAGAGTGAACAGTCTCAGTGAGTGAAATAAATAGGATTCACCCTCACACACTCTCTACTAAGTAGATTATAAGAATCCCTTCCTAGACAAGAGAACCATTTTTATATCATGGATCCAGTTGGAAGTCTGACAAACTTAGGGATACCTCTCAGAGAATTAGTTTTAGATGTATAGAATAAAATACATAGGGCTACAAATTCAATTATGTTGAAATATAAACATAAAAGCCTTTTTTTTAAAGTTATGAACTCCAGGTAAAGACCATTGGACCACCAGACCAAAGAGTTTAAAGCAGGATGTGAAAGGTAGATATCTCATATTTCTGAAACATATCTAGCAGAATTCTCCCCCAAGGGTGCAGCTTTGTAAGGATAGGGCAGGCAAAGAGTTGGTAGATCCCCAACTCTGATCCTTCACAATATGCACACAGCTGGGAAAGTCATTTATTCCCAGGTTGATTTGAAAACCAGATGGAAGCAAGGGGAGTGACCATGGTCTTTGTTATCTTGCCGTCTCCAGAGCAGGAGAGGCTGGGGGAGGCAGCAAATCAGACCAGAAGCAGGGAAGGTCTACTCAGGGCCTTTCTGGGGCCAGGAGCTGGAGACTTGAAAGGCCCTTCCTGGTTTCTCCTCAAATCAGAATGTGAGCCACAGTGAGAGGAAAAACAGATGTTAACTCGCTGCCCTGCTTAATTGAGTTTCTCTTGCTGGCTCGCTTCACTCCTCTGTCTTTTAAAGGCTTAAACAGCTGGACTCTAAACGAGTTTATTGTTCTTGAAATAGTATTACAGGGGAAATTATTTGCTTAGTACAACCCCTCCCCAAGGTGGAGAGGATCTGCTGAGCAGCCCAAACTCGATGATTTCATCTACTCAAAACCGAAATACAACATGCTTTATTATGACAAAATGGTCATGATTAAGGGCTATTCCTAAGGTGTTTAACCCACTAGGAAGTCCCAAATATTCACAACAGCCCAGAAGAATTTTCCATAACTACAGATAGGAATATTGAGGTAGAGCTGAAGAGAACTTTGGCCCTAGCCCATTGCTTAAGCAAAAGCATGATTCCTTAGAAAAAGCCCTTATATAATCAAATGAATCCTTGATTGAGATGGAGGAGACCTTGATGTTAATCTGGCATTGGCCAATAGTCACTGTCTGTTCTTGAACAAGTAACTGTCCCCTTTGAGTGGTACCCTTTCCTTATCTCTAAAAAGGGGAGTTGATCCAATAATTCTTTCCAGCCATACTGGCTAGGATCCCTGCTTATTAGCAATAAAAAAGTTTCAATTGCTGTAACTTATGGTCAATAATTTAAGTTTTTTTTTCTTTCTTGGTAGATCCAATCATTTCCCCAGATGTGTTCTTTATGCTATTTCCAGAAGTTCCAGTAAATGGAAATCATTTCTAATTCTAGAACCCAGTGACTCAGGGCTGTAATGTCGTGGAATGGAAAGACCACTCAAACTGGTCGGCCTGGGTGCTCCTCCCTGTGACCTCAGATAACTCGATTAACACATTCTCAGGATTCAGTTCACACATACCCTCTTGCTCAGTTCACTTAGACAATGAGGAGACTGACAAGGCAAATCAGGGGCCATCTCACCTATGACAGATGAGGAAACTGAGGCAAAGAACAGAGAAGTCACTTGTAAAAGGTCAAAGAAGTAGTAAGCAACCCAGATAGGATTTGAATGTGGGACTTTGGACTCCAAATCCAGAGCTGTAGTCTTGACGGCCTCAAGAGTCGCTCCTGCAGCTCTGAAAAGGGACCCTTGGAACTCTGGGCGCAGTATGTATGTGACATGGGGGCTCTCTGTCACACACCTGGAGTTATCCCTCAGCCATAGGCTACTCCTGATTGTTTGGGGGTGATTTTCCTGTCCCACCCACCTGCGTTTTCCCCCCTGAATAAGGGCAGAAGCCGGCGACAGTTGACTGCCTTCATCCTATGGAAGCACGGGGAGGCTAGTTGGTCAGCCAGAGTTGGCTGGCACAGGCCGGTGGCGCCACCTATTGGCCACTGAGTAGGCAGCAGCAAGATCTTCCCACGAATTCCGAATGGCTGTGAGAGCTGTCTGTCTGGAAGAAGAGAAAAGAAGAAGGAAAGTCCCAAATCAGCTGGCTCCTTTTGCGATTGGGATCTTGCCCCTGTCAAAAGGGCTTAAGGATCTAGGACAGTGCAGTGGGAGCAGGAGCCTTTTACCACTATGTCTGTGTAGACATATATATAATTGTATACATATACATAGATAATAACTGGAAACATTATATGTAGACAAAATATCTATAGACATTTATCTAAATATGTAATATATGTAAAAAGAAATACATTTTTTCTTTTTCTTTTTAGAATAAAGCCTCCAGAAAAACATGCAGGGGAAGTAGCTCACATTTTATGAGATAATATATATTTAATATACTGGATCTGTCAGTATGCTCCCCACTGTCAGTTTCTCTCTCTATCTCTATATCTGTCTTTCTGTCTCTGCCTTTGTTTTTTCTGTTTCTCTGTGATTGG
>JAJPUD010000950.1:297471-312381 GCA_023553655.1 Myrmecobius fasciatus
TGTTTGTCTGTCTTTGCCTCTGTCTTTCTCTGTGTCTCTGTCTGTCTTTCTCTGTGTCTGTCTCTCTCTGTGTCTGTCTCTCTGTCCCTGTTTCTGTTTCTCTATGTCTCTTCCTGTTTTTATCTCATTCTATTTCTGTCTCTGTCTCTCCCTCTCTCTCTGTCTCTCTCTTCACTCATACACACACACACACACACACACACACTCATTCTATTTCATACTTCAGACTTAAAAATGCTAAAACAGTTATTAGTCTGTTTTAGTAGAAAGTTTCTTTTTCTAAGTTCCCTATGCCAAAGGTATAAAAACTTAGTCTTCAGAATGTTCCCCAACTAGATTACAATGGAATTAGGAAATATTTAACAAAAACAAATAAAACTACAATAGAACACAGATGATGTTGATGTATGGTTTTCTAACTCAATATATAATCCAGAGGGATCCTTATGTATAATTTAATGGAGCTTCATTTGAGTTTGAATCCAGTATTCTACACCAGGGCTTCTTAAATTGTTTTTTCTTGATATTTTTTTACACAGCCCCAGGTATATGAAATAGGCATATAAATCAAACATTAATGATGATAAATCATCATTTTGCAACCCCCACATTCAGTTACAAGATCCCATGTGGGCTCATGACCCAAAGTTTAAGAAGCTGGGCTCTACATAATCAATGAAATTATAGGTCAAGAATTCCCTCCCCACCAAAAAATAAAAGACTCTAGAAAAGCTTCTTGAGGATATGGCGGGGGACAGGTCTTATGACTGTTTACATATCTCTTAGTCTGAATCATAGACCTGTGCACAGAGCAGGCACTCAGGATTGTTTTGAAGAAATGTATAAACAAAGGTACTTTCTTGTTTGGGATTCAGATTTCATCTGATGGAAACTGGCATAAATTTTCTGTTTCCTTAAGAAAGCCTAAAAGCCAAGGGAAGGCACAAACCACTGTCGATGTTTGGAGTTCCAGGATTTAGCTCAGAGGAAATGAATTCTGCTAAAATCAGCAGTTGTAAGAGCTAGACATTGTTACTTTTGAAATATCATGAGATAACACATATGCCTTTTAGCACAAGTCAATAAAAGCTAGCCAAAAAGATTAAGTAAATAATCATGTATTTTATAGGGTGTCTAGAATACTAACACCTTACGGGAATACACCACGTTCCCAAGCATCTTAAAATTTTGAACCAAGGCCAGAAGCTCCATTTTGAGTGAGGATCTTGTATCAAAATGTTATTCATGAGCAGAAAATGCCTGCGTGGAATATCCAAACAGATATGAAGGTTTGAGGAAATCTCAATATGAGTATCAGAAATAAACAATACTGAACATGGAAGCTACTTCAGCCCAAGGATTGTTTGATTGTTTTTGTCTTTATTTCACAAGCACTCCAGTGTTTGCCACATAGTTGTTGTTAAATCCTTTCATTTTCAAAGACCAGTGACATTACCTATGCACTTATTGACATGCACTTATTTTGGATTTAAGTGAAGCAGAGTTACTCAAAAGTCATAAGTCTCTCTCTTCCAGAGTCATCAAAGTCTCATAGTACAAACACAAAAGACAGGATGACTGACTAGGAGTTGGGCTGAATTGGATGACCTTGCTGTCTTAGATGTCTAAGTTTAAGCTCTAAGTCAAAAAAGATTTTTTAAAAATTAAATGCAATTCACTTGTATATCATGGTATCACCTCCCTGAGGTCATGGTCTTCTTTGAGAGTGAAGGACAAAACAATAAGTGTTCCCCAATATGTGCTTCAGCAGCCTTTGTGATGGTTGGAACAAATTATTCTCGGCCACCCATTCTGCTGGAGGAAGCCTTCATATGCTTGAGGTAGACATCCCCCTAAGTCTCTGATGGATTTGGGTCCTTTTGGTTACCCTCAATCTGGTTTAGTCCATATACTGATATGGTTTACCACATGATGCTTCCGTACCTGCTACAGTTTCTTGGAGGCACAGGTGAGAGACAGGTGGACATCAAAGGTGAATGAGCAGTCCTGAGACTGAGTCCTGAGAAGGGTTCAGCAAGCCCTTCCCTCAGAGGTTCTAGTCCTCCTAACCACCCCATACCTCCCATAGACAGCCCCATGATAGGGTCTTAATACATGTTTATTGATTGACTGAGCAGCACCATGGAGAGTGTGTTGTATATTGCAGGGAATATTGAGTTTGTTGAAAGGAAGGTCTGAATTTGAGTCTTGCCTTTGATATCTGCTTTTTCAATAACCTGGGACAAGTCACCTAAATTCTCAGCGTGACAATTTCCTCTTTTGTAAAAGACATCACTTGAATGACTCATCCTTCTAGTCTTTGTGGGGAAGGAGGATAGCAAGCTGTCAAATACTAAGGAAATGTACGCTGATCTTGTGGTAAATATTTCCTCTCCTGCTATAAGATGCAAATGTTTGGTTTTCATCTTCTTTGTCTCCTGTCCCTGTCTAGCAAATAACTCAAGGGGGAAATAGGACACTAATGGCAGGCTTTTGCCATCTCCAAAATTCTGTGGGCTCATGACTACCATTGATATCTTGTTTCCCACTTTTCACAATCAAAGCTAAAAACAAAAACCATATTTCTTATATGCACTTCTGTCGACCCTTCCATGAGTTATGAATGCTTTTTCTTGAATATTTTCTTTTCTTTTTTTGTTTGTTTTGTTTTCTTGATGTTTGGGCTTCTCTATTTATTCCTTTCAGGTTCCTACACTTTTTTGTTCCCCCGTGCAAAATTTCAAACTTTACATTTTTGTCTCATAAATAAAATAGATCCTTCTCTTCTCTCTTCATGCTCTTGTGTTGCTTTGGTTTCAGAAACCATTATGGATGCTTGCAGTCTTCTCTCCAGCATTCTCTACCCTCATCCTTTCTTCTTTCATTGTCTCTCTAGTGGAACCTTTGTTGTTACACTTCCCATTGTGTATCTCTTTGCTTGCTCCTGTCTTGTCTTAAGTCTCTCCCCACCTCCTCTCATCTCTTCTGCTGCACTCCCTCCCTTCTTCACAGATTGATCACTTTCTTCCATCCCATTTTCAATCCCTATCTCTTTCTTCTTTCAGTTTTCTTCAACCACAGGCAAACACAGTTTGAAAAAGAGAATAAGTAAGATGCTTTTGTAGCCCCTCTGCTCTGGTTGTTCTGTTTTCCAAAAGTAAAAATTCTTTTAAAGAGCTAAAAGCACTTATTAAGCACCTTCTGTATACCAGATCTTGTTCTAGGCACTGAGGATTTTAGACTTGGGATCAGAAGGACTTAAATTTCAATCCCCATTTACTCACATACTAGTCAAGTGATCCTGAGCAAGTCACTTAGCCACTGTGCCTCAGTTTCCTCAACTATAATGCAATTTATCTAATACTATCCAATAATTTCTGTTCAAGATGCTTTTATTGTACTGAGAATAATACATCACAAAATGGTATATACAGAGTAATTTCCAGAATGAGACAGTGCTAATGATCCTGGGGATTAGGAAAAGGCTTGTATAAGTGATGGCCCTGAATAGTCTTTGGAAGGAAGGAAATTAGGAATTCTCTAAGGGGGAGGTAAAGAGAGAGAATATTCCATATGGGTTGGGAGGATCGTGAGGTCAATCAATTAATCAATAAGCATTTATTAAGTCTTGATTACCTATAGATTCCTGATCTTGGTCTTGATTCTCGTATGAGATTCCACTCACAGGTCTAAATGAATTGCATAATAAGGGGCTTTGAGGTTTACAAAGCACTTTATATCTAGCTTTTCATTTAAAACAAACCTATGAGGAAAGTAGTACATCTTAGAGATGAATAAACTGAGGCTGAGAAGGAAGAAGTAATTTGCCTAGGACCACAGAGTTTATCTGAGGCAATATCAGAGCTCAGAGCTCAGATCTTCCTGATAGTGCAAGTCTGATATTAGACCACCATATCACCCAGCTGCTTACATTCCCATGTAAATCAGAAAAGGGATAAAGTCATATGACTGCTGCCACCATCTGTTACATTGATTTATACACTAATTGAATGAAGGCATTTTGTTGGTAAGAATTATTTTCTCTTTTCACATTTGTGATCATTCCTATTTTTTTCTACTAATAATTATTCCTATATGGGTAAATGTATACAACATATAATATATGTACATACATATTATCAGCAAGTAAATTGATTATATAAAAGGTATAAATAACTGGAACATGCACAGCTGTTCTAGCAGCCACCTTGGTGTTTACTAGATACACTTAGCTCTTCATCAGCTTGGTTTTTGATGAGGGAGAAGATGATGGATGTTATGTGGAAAATTAAAATTAACCATTAAAAAAGAGCTCTTTTTCTTCCTCTAGAACAGATGTGTGATTCAATCTGGGGGAGGTTGGGGACTCATTTTCTTAGTTGGCTCAAACTGTGAGAAAAGCAAGTATTATAAACTTTTGTTATGCAGGATTGGGCCTTGAATCATTGTATCATTTGGACTTTGTCAGTGGGGGAAATTTGGAGGATGGATGGTTATTGTCCGGAATTACTGGATAATGTCTCTTGTTCTCATAAAATAGAAAGCAGGGATCTAGGTAGGTAAGTGGAGTTGTGAGTATGGAGCTCTGTGCCAGGATGGATTTGCTTTCTTGTTGCAAAGACATTTCAAGGAACAGAATTATCTTTCATTAACAGAATTCTTCAGTATTGAACGGTTACATAAAAGTAAGATTTTACAAATTTTACTGATTTTTTATTTCATTGTACTAAAATGAGTTTTAGTGAATGAATTCCAATCTTATGTAAAAATGACCTTAAAGAGCCCCCATTACAACCCATACTTTTCAAGTAGCTAATGGCTACTGACCCCTCTTTATCCATATGTAGGTGGAAAGGTAGAGTCAACTGAATTAAATAAATATTTATTAAGTACAATTTCTATATCAGGCATTGTCCTGAGTAGAAGGGAAGAAGTAAGAAAGAGAGAAAGAAAGGAAGGAAGGAAGGAAGAAAAGAAAGAAGGAAGGAAGGAAGGAAGAAAAGAAGGAAGGAAGGAAGGAAGGAAGAAAAGAAGGAAGGAAAGAAGGAAGGAAGGAAGGAAGGAAGGAAGGAAGGAAGGAAGGAAGGAAGGAAGGAAGGAAGGAAGGAAGGAAGGAAGGGAGGGAGGGAAGGAGGAAGGGAGGAAGGAAGGAAGGAAGGAAGGAAGGAAGGAAGGAAGGAAGGAAGGAAGGAAGGGAGGGAGGGAGGGAGGAAAGAAGGAAGGAAGGGAGGGAGGGAGGGAGGAAAGAAGGAAGAAAGGAAGAGAGAGGGAGGAAGGAAGAGAGAGAAAGCAAAAAGGAAAGAGAGAGAAAGAAAAAGAATCTTGACTTGCAATGAACATAGTTGAAGGATAGAGGGAAAGTGATAGAGGGGGTATGGAACAGTGCAGCATCAAAAAGTTAGTACAATATATTTATGCGTCATGCATACTATATCGACCCCTACTTCTTCCTCACCGGCCTAGTTCTGACTTTCTTATCCTACTTGCACCCATTTTGACAGGTTGAAGGGAAACCATAGCATAATAACTCACTCCTCAAATCTTGAGGGAATTTTTGGGTCAGTGAAGAGATGTTTAGGAGAGATATGAAAATAGAAAAAAAAATGGTAACAGATTAGATATGTGGAGTGAGAGACAAGGTAAGAATTTAGGGTGGGGTACAAATGAAAGTACATTCAATAATGGAAAATGTAACCAAAGAATTATTGTCAACAAGATGAAGTTTTGTCTCAGTAAGTAGCAAAAGATTAAAGGAATGAGAAAAGAACAAAATTTGAGATGAAAAGGAGGAGGATCATCTTGAAACTGGAATTCCATCAAGCACAATGGAAAGGAAGGTAGATTTAGAGTGAAATATTTGCAGGGTAGGATTGAGAACAAATGGAGATATGGAGCAGTCAGCTGGGAATGGAGAATAGGATTTGTTCACAAGGATGCAAAAATTCAGAATCACTGGAATGGGAGGAATAACAATGCATATGTATGTTAACCCCAAGGAATCCTAGGTTCTTTTGAGAGAAACAGACTATTCAATATCCTCCCTCTAATTAGACTATTTAATACTCTCCCTCTAGGTTTTATGTGGTCCAAGTGATGATATATTTTGTCTTTGAGGTCCCAAAAAGTCAGACTCACAGAACCAGGAGTTTTGAGAGATTTAGCCTGGGAGACTTTGGTCAAGTTTGAGGAAGTGTTATTGGTAGGTGGGTCTCAGAGAATGGCCTCTGGAGCATCGAAGAAAACCCTGGAATACAAAAGACAAAGGAGGGTGGCCTGAATCTGGAGTCTATCCAGGAATTGTCCTATCTGTTTTAAATGGGATAGATGCATGAAGGGAGATGAGAAACTGACCTCTGAACTGCTTTCCAACTTTAAATTAGAAGATGCTACAGGATTTCAAAAATATTGCTATAGTGCTCTATTTACTGAGTGTCATTTATTCAAATTATAAGGATTTTGTTTTTTTAATTCATCAATGGAGAATATCCTAAACATTGTGATTATTTTGTTCCCACATTCTTTAAGAGTTGTTTTAGACTTCTGCTAAATTAAAATTTTATAATAAATATAATCGGTTCAGAGAATAGTGATATAGTGGAGTGAAATAATGAAATATTCAAAAACAACTACATGTGATCATTTGAGTATTCAACAGTGATTTTACAGTTGTGTCATCTCTAGCCATCCCAAATTCAAGTCTTTCCTGGAATTCAAGTTGGCATTTGCAAAGTAATAAAAAATTTGGCTATTCTTTTATTTGATTTATTCTTCTACTGGATCTAATTGTGAATTTTAATTCTTGGCAATTTCCATCCATTTTGTCACTTTTTAAATGTGTTCTGTAGTCAAAATCATGACAAGCGAGAAAAAAAAAAAGAAAATTGTTTTAATCTGATTAGGATGTCAGGGTCTTTCCCTGTAGGGAAGCACTAGTTTAAATTTCTATCCAGCATTTTATGGCACCAAATGTTTAAAATGTACCTTCCTTGAATGATTTTCCAAGTTAATATTAAAGCTTGAATACATCTATGCTGGACATGATGCTATGACATTTGTGATAACAAGCAATATAAGGGGGAAAAAAGTAGCATGATGAGTATTTTCATTCTCTGAGGAGATTTGTGGCCATTTACCATGGGCAAAGAATTCATCCCATTGTTACCAATCTATGGTATTGACCTTCTCCATGCTTCATGAAGTTTGGAGCTGCAGATTCTATCACTGGACTCAACTCAAAACTTTTCCAGCTTGGTAGAACTTGCCTGATCTTAAAATCTATAAACCAAATTTCAAAAACTCAGTGCCATCCCAAAAGCCCAAGGAGATAGCCGAGGATTTTTGTGAGAGCATTTATACCATTAAACAAAGGCAAGGTCATACATATTTCTACTGTTTCATTGAACGTGAGGCAGATCAAATATTTCTAAACTTGGACAGGATGATTTGCTAAAACCAAACAACAAAATCAATGATTCATCTAAAGTACTAGACATATCCTGGAAAAGCCCTCCCCCCACACACTCTGGTTGTCAAAGGCCTTCATAGTCAAGACAAGGTGGTGCCATTGGCCAAAGTGATAATGCCATTATCCCAGTTCTCAGGTAATGTCCTTCTCAAAATCTCAGAGAAAACAGGAGTGTTTGGAAGTATGTCCTGGGAGTCAGGATTTGGCAATGGGATATTGCCAAATTAGAGTATGTGATGAGGTAGGGCTGTCTAGGTAGTCAGAACAAGGCAAACAGAGTTGAATGACAGGTCCTTCCCCAGGTACTTGGGCCCAAATTTCCCATCTTTCTTCACCTCAGCTCCCAAATGTGTGTTTGCAGGCTACTAGAGCTTCCAGGGAGTATTTGAGAATGAAAATGAACCTTTAGCCAGAACAATGAGGATTTAAAGGAATCTTAAGCAGCAGGTACAAAGCAAACCCTTCTGACAGTTTTTGAAGCAGCCTTAAAAACCTCCCTTTCTTTTGGAACAGTTTCTCCTTTTTAGCATTGACTGTGCTCAAAAGGGGGTTTCAAAAGAGAAGCTTCAAACATGGCGGATGGGGATTCGTCTCTTAAAAAGCCTGGATTAGAATGGAAACAATGAAAGCTTCCAGGGGCCTCAAGGAGCTGAGGGGTTTCAAGGAAAGTTGTATTCAAAGTAAAAGGGAAAGAGGGAGAGAGACAGAGTTCAAGGGACTGTGAACCATATCCATAGATGCTTATGCATGCAAACTGGGAAGGGGGGAAAGGGAGGAAGGAGAGGGAGGAGAGAGAGGAGGGGGGAGAGAGAGAGGGAGGGAGGGAAAGAGAGAGATATGGGGGGAAGGAGGGAGAGAAAGGAGGAGAGAGAGAGGGGGAAGGAGGGAGAGACAGAGACAGAGGACACAGAGAGAGACAGAGACAGACAGAGCAAGGGGAAGGGAGGAGGAGAGAGGGAGAAGTGAAGGGAAGGAGAGAGACAGAGTAAAGAGTGTAGGGAGAGGGGCAAAGAGAGAGAGGGAAGGAGAGAGAGAGGGAAGGAGAGAGAGATAGAAGGAAGGAGAGAGATAGGAGGGAGAGACAGAGGAAGGGAGAAAGAGAAAGAGGGAGGGGGAAGGAGAGAAAGGAGGAAAAGAGGAAGATAGGAGGGAGGGAGGAGGGAGAGAGAGGAAAGAAAGAGAGAGAGACAGAGATAGAGAAACATACAGAGAGAGAAAGAGAGGAAGAGAAAGAAAGACAGAGACAGAGAGAGACACAGAGGACAGAGAGAGACAGAGACACACAGAGAGAGACAGAGACAGAGAGTAGGAGGGAGAAAAGGAGGGAGGGAAGGGGAAGGAGAGAAAGAAGGAAGGAAGGAAAGAGGGAGATAAAGGAGGGAAGGAGAGAGGGAGAGAGACAGAGAAAGAAAGAGAGAGAGAGACAGAGAGAGACAGACAGACAGACAGACAGAAAAAGAGAGAGAGAGACTAATGGCTCACACAATAGTTAGAACTGGAGAAGGGAGAAAGTTCAAGTAGAAGTAAATATTTGGTCAAACAAGGGCCATCTCAGCTTGTGGACATGCTCTTAGTGACCTTCAAACTTCCTTCACCTGATACAAGGACCCACTTACTTCATAGTCACAGACTGTGACCAACTGATTATAGATCTCAGGATAAATGAGATGAAATCGAAATAAAGTTCTTCTTGGGAATCTACTTGTCTTCCTTCTCTTCTCCCCACTTTTTAGCTATTACAGTAAAAAAAAATAAAAAATGTGTTACTTTGGTTAATCTCTGTCCTGATATTTGTGCAACTGTGACTAATTTTTGGATGGAACCACTAATGAGAGTTTTATAATAACAATCATCATAGCAATGGTCAAAATAATAATAGCAACTGACCATATGTATTTCACATTATTTTACTAATAATATCTAGCTATTCTTATTTTCCCCATCTTTTTAATTTTGATAATAGCTTTTTATTTTCAAAATATATGCAAAGCTATCTTTCATCCAACATTCACCCTTGCACATTTTTTCTCCCTCCCTTACCTCCTTACCCTCCTCCCCTAGACAACAAATAATCCAGTAAGTTAAACGTGCAATTCTTCTAAACATATTTCCACATTCATCATGCTACACAAGAAAAATCAGGTCAAAAAGGAAGAAAAAAATGAGAAAGAAAAAAAATCAAGCAAACAACAGCCAAAAAAATTACATTGTGATCCATCATATTCCGTCCCCATAGTCCTCTCTCTGGATACAGATGACTCTCTCTATCACAAGCCTATTGGAACTGGCATGTTATTCTACCTATCTTACAGATGAGAAACCTAGGACTCAGAGAAGGTGAGAATTTGAGGCAGAATTCAGACCTACCTCTCTCCTACCTGAGTTCAGTTGTTTTCCCACTATATTATCCTACTTCTTATCTTCATATAAAATGACAGTGAAAGGGTCCTTGACCCATTTCCTCCAGACTAGATTTAGATGATATTTTGACATCAGAGACTAAAAAGAAATAAATATATTTTTAAAAACTCTCAGGGAAAGAGATTTTATAATTCTGGATGAAGCCCGGTGTTTTCAGTCTTGTATAGTAGTAGATCAATAAATAGTTGCTGAATTAAAGAATGGACTTCCCCCAGTAAAACACTCTACACATAATAGGCAACCACATTTTTTTTCTGTCAAGACCCTTGTGAATTTTTTTTAAAAGCCCTTGTGAAATAAAGTTGAGAATCCCCTTTTCATATGTTTATATGACTGCACAGGTATATCCTATATCAGATTTCTTTCCTTCTGGAGAGAAGGGATGGAAGGGAGAAAGGGAGAAACAACTTGAAACTCAGAATCTTATTAAAAATGAATGTTGATGTTTAACCTATATTGGATTGCTTACTGTTTTGGGGTGGGGGAGGGAAAGAGGGAGAAAAATCTGGATCACAAAACTGAATGTTGAAAACTATCTCTGTATGTAGCTGGAAAAAAAAACACTATTCACTAAATAAAATAAAATAAAAAAGAATTGTCATTTCAATTTCCCTAGAAATATTCAGAAATTCTCTGATCTAAAAGCCCTTTCTAGACTTTCCTCCATAGATATGAATGTATCTACTGCAGCAACAGTTTCAAGCCACATTCACTCAATAAACATTTATTAAGTACCTGCTGTGGGCCAGGCACCATGCTAAGTTCCCAGGATAACAAAAGGAAAAAAAGTCCCAGTTCTCAAAGAACTCACAAATCTAATTGGGGAAACAAAATTCAAACAACTGTGTACAAATGAGTCACATTCAAGACAGATAGGAGGACAGGTTGAGAGAGGGATGGTACCATACTAAAGGCTACCTGGAAAGACTTCTTGGAGAAGGTGGGATTTGAAGAAAGCTGTGAAAGCAAAGACAGAAATGGGAAAAGAAAGAATTCCAGACATGAAGGTTACTTAGTGGAAATATGCTGAGTCGGGAGAAAGAGCATCTTGGGTAAAGAATAGTAAGGACATGGGAGGCGTTAGACTGCAAAGAATGTAGAGGGGAGTAAGATGTAAGAGGACTGGAAAGATGGGAGGGGAATATATTAAGAAGGACATTGAATGTCACACAGAAGATTCAATATTTGACAACAGTCAAATATAACAGGGACCCACTGGAGTTTGTCAAGGAGGGGGATTGATATGGTCAGAACTATTTTTTAGGATGGTGACTTTGGCAGATGAGTGGAGGAAAGATTGGAGTGGGGAGGGATTCAGGACAGTGAGATCAACCAGCAGTTATTGCAATAGGCCAGGAGACTGTTAGAGCATATTGGTTATGGAGGGAGAGGTGAGAGAGAATATGATGTGATGAATATTCAGACCTGAATGACTTAGGAAATAATGGTGTCCTCAACTGTAATCAAGAAATTTGGAAGAGGGGAGAAAATGAATTCAGTATTGAACATCCAAAGTCTAAGATGCCAATTGGATCCCCTGTTTGAGATGTCCAATAGAATGCTAGAGTTGTGAGGTCAGCAGAGAATGATTAAGTCTAGGAATCAGTATCATACAGATGATAGTTGAATCCATTGGAGAAGATGAGACCATCAAGAAAATACTCTAAATGGAGAAGAGGAAGCCCCTATTGAATCTGCCTTCATCTCTATCTCACACAAAGAGGTGGCCCTTCTCTTTGCCAAGGAAAACTCTATAGTGTCAAAGACTGCACAGAGGTCAAGAAATATAATTACTAAGAAAAGTACAATAGATTTGATGGATTAGGAAATCATTGGTACCTTTGGGGAAAACAATTTTAATTGAATGAGAAGGTCCAAAACCAAACTGTAGGAAATTAAGAAAAGAGTAAGAGGACAAGTGGAAGTATTAATTGTAAACAATCTTTTCCAGGAGTTTGACTACAAAAAGAAGGGGAGACGTGGAAGGTTAACTGGTAGGGATGGATGAATCAGGTGAGGACTTTAAAAAAAAACATGGGCAACTTTGTGAAGAGTGGGGCATCAATCAATAGGTAGAAAGACATTAAAATTAAGTGAAAATGTAGCATTGATATGGGGTGAGGGTGATCTATTGGAGAAGACTGGATAGAATGTGATCACTTGTGCACATAGGAAGATTTACTTTGGTGAAGAGAAGGGCCACCTCTTCATGTGAGATAGCGGTGAAGGCAGACTCTCTAAGGGAAGGCATCTGGGTAATATAGGATGAGGAGGAAATCTCCATAGGAGTGGCTTCCTAGGATGATAGTTGTGGGCATGGTTATAAGCATTATGATTCCAAAGATTGTGTTCAAGGTCCTAAGATACCTTCATTAGGGTCTGACGGGAGATGGTGGTCAAGGGGTGCTAGTAGTTTGACCTACCTGATGTACCTGTCTCCTGGCTTTCCTTGCTGCTTCAGGTAAACTGTGAATGGCAGTTAGTTGACATTTGGAGGATATGGTCATAGCCTGTATCCATCAAAATATAAAAGGTCAAGATGGTGGTGGTGGTGGTGGTTCAGCTTGCCTGACACAGGCTGCCTTCTACCTCTTCTTCAGGATATCTAGCTGCTTCAATGAGGATGGCTTGCCTATCTTCCCATTTATCTTATCTTGATGCCCCACAGTTCACAAGCATTGTCATCTAAATTTTATACTATAATGCTAAATGCTGGCTATCTAGTCTTCTTATGGCTCCAAAGGTCTCTGGATCTTGCCAGCCATTCTAGCACCATAGCTTTACCATTTCCCAGTCTTTCTAAAGGGCAAATTTTGTTTTATATGTTATCTCTTCAACTTAAAGTGTGAGTCTAAAAACGCAGGGACTTGCATTTTTCTATTTTCATCTCCAGTGCTTGGCAAGTAATAAATGCTTTTTCATTCATTCATTTACAAGTATTTATTAACTAGATAGAGTGGGGGAAGGGACATGTATATTGTTGGGTGCCAAGTAGTCACAAAGTCCAGATGTCTCTGGCCTAATCCGTTGAATGTGCAATTTATACAAAAGTCTGATGTGTGTGTGTGTGTGTGTGTGTGTGTGTGTTTTCCACATTAGCTTTTCCAAAACCAGCTGAAATGAAGGTACAGGAAAAAGAGGCTTGCCTTATGCTTGGTTTCATTTTCTATATTCTAAGCCAATAAATAAAGAAGCTTATGAGAAGCAAGAAATAAAGAAATTCAATAATGTTTTCCACATCTTTTTGTGAGTCTCAACTATGGAAAGTCTGGAAGATGATCCTGGAAAATGGGGAACATGCAGTGAACACAAGGCTTTCTAAATTCAGAAGAACAAATGCTACCTTGGAGTAAGTCCAATTCAAGTCAGTGGCTGAAGTAAAATGAACTAAGTCACAGTTAATCAGATGGCTCAAAGCATAGACCAGGCTATGTCCACTCAAAATTATTTATGAGGTCAGAAGAAGAGGAATTTTAATAATAATTTTCTGTATTAGCTAAAATAAAATAACAGATTCTCTTCAGAATAAAATCATAGAATTAGAATTAGAGAAGTCCTTTGAGGCCATTAGATCCAACATCCTCGTAAAAAGGAAATAATCACTGTACTAACCTCCCCAGTTGTTGGAAGGATCAAGTGAAATAATCTTTGCAAAGTCTTTAGCGTAGTGCCTGAAACAGAGTAAGTGGTATATAAGTGTAAAATATTATTATTATTACCATTATCATCATAATTATCTTACAGATGAAGAAAATTAGATGTAAAGAGATTAGAAGACTTGCCTAGGGTCATACAGCCAACATGTGGGTAATATGGAATTTGTATCTACCAGCCCTTACACAAAGTGAAGGATAATAGATTAGATTTTTATATTGTTCATTTTTGAAAAGCTCCAGATGACTGAAAGTTTTTTCTTATTTAATTTCATTTTTTTCCAAAAAAAAAAAACAACCCCCCCCCCAAAAAAACCAAAAGTACCTGATTTAGAAAGGAGCAGAGGCAACAGGCAACAAACATGGCCCTAGAGATCCTGTATTCAAAACCTTGGATTTTTTGTGTTTGCAATTGGTTTTTTTGTGTTTTTTTGGGGGGGGTCAGTCTGTGATTTCATTAATGTGAGGAAATCCCACTGTGGAAAACTACTCTACCAAGAATCAGTGAATCATCAGAAATTTATAATCTGAGAGAGCTGCCTTGAGCCAACAATGGCACCAGAGTCACACAATTCTCAGCAGGACATGAACTGAGGTCTTCCTGCCTCCGAGGCTGGACCTCATTCTTTCAAAAGGCTGTTGATGCATCACTCAAGTGCATGAGAGCCTGAAGGCCCTCATAGTTATTCTGGGAGTGTGGAGAAGGCTGAGAGGCCATTGGGGAGACATTTCTCACCATACTTCAACAAAAAAGTGTCTGACTACAATTCTTGAATCAATTGTTGGATCAAATATAAAATCTTATATTGGGCATGCAAAGCCCTTTATAACTTATATACCCCCACACCCACACCCACATACACTCACACCCCCCACAGCCCCACACACTCACTGGCCTCCTTTCTGTTTCTCACACTAAACACTATTTCACAACTCTGAATATTTT
The DNA here is from genome assembly GCA_023553655.1 of Myrmecobius fasciatus. Classification (NCBI taxonomy): domain Eukaryota; kingdom Metazoa; phylum Chordata; class Mammalia; order Dasyuromorphia; family Myrmecobiidae; genus Myrmecobius; species Myrmecobius fasciatus. The sequence continues at coordinate 311,957 of JAJPUD010000950.1, forward strand.
CAATAGCTGTCCCCCATGCCAAGAATGTTCTCCCTCCTCAAAAAAATCTCTGCTGATCTTTCCTGGCTTCCTTCTAGCCCAGATAAAATTCCACCTTCCACAAGAAGTCTTTCCCATCCCCCCTCCAGTCTCTCCTTCCTCTCTCTCTCTCTCTCTCTCTCTCTCTCTCTCTCTCTCTCTCTCTCTCTCTCTCTCTCCTGTCTTTCTTTCTCTCCTCTGTTTCTTTCTCTCTCTCTGTCTTTCTCTCCTCCTTCTGTCTTTCATTCATTATCTGTCTCTTTCACTCTCTCTCTCTGTTTCTATCTCTTCTCTCTTTCTTTCTCTCTCTTGTTCTCTCTGTCCTCCTTCTGCCTTTCTTTCATTATCTGTCTCTTTCACTCTGTCTCTCTTTGTCTCTCTGTTTCTGTCTCTTTTCTCTCTCTTGT
>JAJPUD010000950.1:323351-347914 GCA_023553655.1 Myrmecobius fasciatus
AGAAAGAAAGAAAGAAAGAAAGAAAGAAAGAAAGAAAGAAAGAAAGAGAGAGAGAGAGAGAGAGAAAGAAAGACAGAGAGAAAGACAGAGAGAAAGAAAGAAAGAGAGAGAGAGAGAAAGAGAGAGAGAGAGAAAGAAAGAAAGAGAGAAAGAAAGAGAGAGGAAGAGAGGAAGAGGAAGAGGAAGGGAGGAAGGGAGGAAAGAAGGAAGGAAGGAAAGAAGGAAGGAAGGAAAGAAGGAAGGAAAAAAGACCATTCCCATTTGAAAATGAAAAAACAATTCTGTGAAAACAACAGATTCAGTGATGCCTTTGATAAAGTATATAATTTTCAATCCTGATTGATAGTCTCCTACTTCTGTGTTCCAAGGAAGGAAACATAAAAAGAATGTTTCATTATCTGGTATCCAAAACTATTATTTTTCAGTTATTAATATTTCACTTTATTTTAGTGATCTTTATACTAATATTTTCATAGGTAGATAGCTAGATGAAGCACAGAATACAGTTTGAGACTTAGAGCCAGGAAGATCTGAGTTCTAATCCTGCCTCAGATATTTAACATCTCTGTGACCTGGATATACCATAAAACCTCTTAGTCTTTATCCTTATCTGCAAAATGGGGATGATAATAGCATCTACATATTAAGGTTGTATGTTAATGTATGTAGAAGTACTTTCAAACCTTTAAAGGACTATATATATATATATGCTAGCTATCATATCATCATCTTTGTCACAATTCTTTTGATTCTATTTTCTTCTGAATCTATTCATTAAATGTTTCTTATGCTGCTCTGAATTTCTCATATTCATAATTTCATACTATACAATATTTCATTCTCACCATGTGCTGAATTATTTTCAACCATTCCCCAAGTGTTTTGTTTTCAGTCCTCTGCTAATAGAAAAATGCAGCTCTGGACATTTGGCATAAATGGATCTTTTGGTCTCCGATTTCATTTGGTTTTCTGTCCAGTATTGGAATTGCCAAAGAGAATAAACTGCACTTTCTTTGTTCTTACAAAATTTCAATTTGACAGAGTATGAAACAATATTAGCAATGTTGGGATTAGAACTACAGAAACTTGGTTTGAATGCTAGCTCTGTACATTGTTACCTGTATGACCTCCTTGGAGTAATCACTTAACCACTTTCACTTGCAGATTGCTCATCAGTAGTCTCTTAGTCATATTCTATGACTATTAAACCAGTTGAACCAATTCTCAGCTCTACTAAGAGTATGTCAATATAACTCCCCTAATCTCTCCAAAATTGGCCATTTCCATTTTTTTCATACTTCTCAATTTTTTTAAACAACCTTAGTTTTATATTGAATTTCTTGAAATATCAGTTTTTGATTTTTTTTTTTTTAGAAAATGTTTTCACATACTTTTTACAAATTCCCCATTGGGAAATGATTCTTGGTCTTAGGTATTTATTATTCCCTATATATCTTGACATATAGGGAATATATTTCCTCAGCAATCTTTTATCAGTAATAATTAATGTAAAATTTTCTCCATTTAACAATTCTTATCCAAAGTTTATTAATTTTTATTCATGTAAAAGATGGATTTTTTTAATTTTCAGAAATTAAAATTCTTGGTTCTGTCTTATATCATCTCTACTTTTGCTCGGTTATGAATTCTTCCCCTAGACATAGTCGTGTGAAATGTATCTTCTTTCTCTCTCTGTCTCTCTATCTCTCTCTCCCTCACTTCCCTCCCTTCCTCCCTCCTTGTCTCCCTTCCTCCCCACCTCCCTCTCTCTCTAATGTGACTTTTTATAATCAGGTTAAATATCCATTTGGATTTTAGTGTAATATGTGGTATAATAAACCTGGAAAGGTGGCCTGGAGTCAGGTTTTAAAAGGTTTTAAATGCCCAATGAAGGAATTTATATTTTATCTTAAATGAGTCAAAGGAGTTTGATGAGGAGGAGAATGACATGAGAAGAGAGCTTAAAGAATATGAATATGGAAGCTTTAAGAAGAGACAGATTTGTTCCAAGGAACCTATTGACCATAGTTCAATTATTTTATTTATCTATCTATTTATTTATTTATTTGTTTGTTTGTTTATTTATTTATTTATTGCTGAGGCAATTGAGGTTAAGTGACTTGCTCAGGGTCACACAGCGAGGGAATGTTAAGTGTCTGAGACCAAATTTGAACTCAGGTCCTCCTGACTTCAGGGCTAGTGCTCTATCCACTGCACCACCTACCTGCCCCTAGTTCAATTATTTTTAAAATTAATTCCATAAAGGAAAAATGTAGCTCTAAAGGTTCTCCTTCAACATAGTATCTCCCACAAATTAGGTAAGACATGCTCAGTGCCCTGGTAGATGCTATCACAGAGATGTGTGTTCAAGCAATGTGGGATTTTGTGATAGCAATCAAGGGGACATAAGCACACTTCCAGGTGAGCTCTTTGCCTCTGTCTTGAAGGGTGGAGGTTCAGCCCAGCATGAGAGAGGAAGGACTCCCCAAATATAGTGTTGTTCTTTAGATGTTCCTGTTTAGGGAAGAGTTTGTGCTGCTGGTTCTAAATTGAGTTGTACAGGACCTTTTCACTGAAATCTAGAACCACTTAAAAGAGACTATCTTCATGATCCATAGTTGGGGGAAGGAGAAAGAAGGTGGGGATTAAGACTCCTGTTGTCTAGACTGGAACATTCTAACATAGAGATTACATTGAATGGACAGCCCATAGAGTCCATCCATCAATTATTTTGGGCAGGCACTTAAGTCAGATTAGAGTAAAGAAGAGACTAAGCAAAGTGGAAGTTTCTGTTATAGACAGCCTTCTCAAGGAGTTTAATCACAAAAGAGAGGAGAAATATGGGATAATGAGTAGTGGGGATGAATGGATCAAGTGAGACTGGGGTAGACATGAACATGTTTATAAGCAGTAGGGAAGCAGCTAGTAGACAGGCGATATTAAAGATTAAATGAGTGATTTAGGACAATAGAGGAAGAAATAAGGAGGGAGGTCCAAGATTAAATATGGGAAATAGAATGGGTTGGATTTCTTTTCAGAAACTGCATAACATGCTTTTTCAGAAAATAACATAAAAAATCCTCATCCCGGCAACCAGTGATCTTGTGTGTGTGGCTGGGCATTCTGGAACAACACGCTATCTGATGAATTACAATTGTGAGGGAGCCAAAGGGCACTGAAGAGCCATATGGTGAAAGTAATTGGTTTGCCCCATGCTCCCAATGATAACTGGAATGCAAGAAGTGATCAAGGATATCATCTAGGAAGTATATGAGCAGAAAAGGCAGCGGGCTGGTCATGTGGGAAGAATGAGGGTTAGCATCTGGACCACCTAAGAGCTGCCCTGGCAACCAGAGAATGACAAAAGAGCCAGTGGTGAGTGGATGCTTTGGGGAGAATTTGCAGTGGGATGTGGGCCAGAGTGGCTCACAATAGGAAGCATGGATGACTTACAATCCTCATCATTGGTGGGAGGACCTAAATCAAGAAGCTCACTGATGCAAGGAAGTATTGATGCACCAAAGTAAACAAAGTTAACAGGAAAGTATTTCCTGGTAATGATATAGGATTAACTTATCAGACTCTCTATATAACTCTACATCTCACATCTCCCAGGTACCTCCCCCACTATCTAAACTTCCTTTGCTCTTGTATCATACAATTGGGGGGACCTTCTCATTTGCAAGACAACCCTTCTAGGAGCATAAATAATCCTATTCCATCTCCCTCCCAGCAGACTTGTCTTCTGTATCATCCCCCACAAGTTGACTTATTTATCTTCATTCTACTGGCTGCTTCCCTGCTGTCTACAAACATGGTCATGTCTGTCTCAACCTCAAAAAAATAAATTCATCTATGCATCCCCACTAGTCATCAACACAGACACAGAGACAGAGATAGACAGCAGAGACAGACAGAGATTGAGAGTTCTCCCCTGGCCTGACTGCTCCTTCTATCTCCTTTGCTTTATCTTCATGAAGTTCACATTCACTATCCATGGCTATCCCCCAAGATTCTGTCCTGGGCTCTCTTCTCTCTACATATTATTTTGCTTGGTGATCTCCTCAAGTCCCATGGATTCAAATGTAATCTTTCTGATGATAATTTCAGGACTTAATTCAGGACCCAACCTTTCTCCTAACTTCTAGTCTCCCATCTCACTTTCTTTTTGACATCTGAAACTTAACATTCCTAGACATTTTAAACACATCCAAAACTGTATACATCATTTTTGCCCCCCAACTCCTCCTCTTCCTAACTACCCTACAAATGTCATCCTACTCTATTGCTTTAGTCTTTCCATTCACCAAGCTTATCACCTAGACTTCATCCTCAACTCCTCACTCTCTCTCCCTTTCCCAAGCCAATCTGTTGCTAAGTTCTATTGATTACAACTTCATAAGATCTGTTGTGGGAATATTGCCAAAATGTTCTGCTGGGTCTCTCTGCCTTTGATCTTTCTCCACTCCAGTTCTCCTTTTCTCGGCTGTCAAAGTGACTTTCCAAAAGTACAAGACAAACCATGTCACTCCATATGCAGGAAACTCTAAGTCCTAAAATGTCTTTTAATGAATATAAAGTCTTCATTTTGGCATTCAAACCCTTTCATTACCTGCCCCTCTTCTACTTTCCTACATCTTACACCCCATAAAATACTCAGTTATCCATTGATACTGGTTTTCTGGTTGTTCCTCACATGAGATACTCTATTTCCCAATTCTGGGTATTTAACTGATAATTTCAGGAAGTCTTTGAGCAGTAGAGCCAACATGGCAGAGAATAGACATGACTCTCTGTGACCTCCTCTGACCTTTTCTCAAACCAACAGCAGATTAAGCCTCTAAACTGGTTTTTGGAGTCAAAGCACCCCGAGGTATTTGGAGTACAACACAATCCCAGAAGTTACCTTGGAAGAACTTCAGAACAGGTCTGTTTCAATGAGGCAGGGGGACGAACCCAGACCACAGCACAGGGAGACCAGGGCAGGGAGCTGGGACAGGGAATCACTGTAACTTCCAGGCACTTGGGAAGTTTCTGTGATCCTCTTAGGCTACTCTGTCCTGGTTGTAAGCAAGTGGTTTGGCAGATTTGTCTTTTGTAAAAGGTAAATTGTAAACCACTGAGCCCCATAGCCATTACCCAGCACTGGAAATCAATCAGTAGAACTACCCCACGGCAAATTAAAGCAGCTGTCACTCCTTTGCATTGAACACACCTCAAGCCTTAAAAAAATGAATAAAAAAGAAAAAAAAAAAGAACTCTCACCATAGACAGCTTTTATGGAGGAAGAGAAGAATAGATCTCAAATCCTGAGGTTCCTTAAGAGAAAAGCAACTCCAGAAGAAGCCCCAAAGAGAAACATGAGCTGGTCCCCATTTCACAAGGCTTTCTTGGAAGATTTCATCAAGGATCTTAAAAGAGAGTTAGAAAAAAAATGGGGAAATGAAATGAGATCATTGTAAGAAGGAATGGAAAAAGAATGCGATGGATGAACAAAAAAATGTAATTGGCCAATTGCAAAAGGAGCTAAAAATGTAAATAAAGAAAATAATACACTAAAAATTAGAATTGAACAAATGGAAGTGAATGACTCAAAAAGACTTCAAAAATTAAACAAAAATTTAAAAAATTTAAAAAAAAGAAGAAGAAAATAGGAAATATCTCCTAGGAAAAACAACTGACCTGGAAAATAGATATAGGAGAAACAATCTAAGGATTATTGGGCTTCCCTAAAGCCACAATGAAAAAAAGAAACTAGACACTATCTTACAGGAAATCATAAAGGAAAACTGCCTTGATATTTTAGAATCCAAAGGTAAAATAGCCATCGAAAGAATCCACAGATCATCTCCTGAAAGAGACCCCAAAATTAATTGGTAGTCTCTCATTCTTGAAACTCTTCCTCTCCTCACCTTCCCACAATTCCTGCAAGTCCTCATCAAAATACAACCATCTACAAGAAGTCTTTCCTGATTTCCCCAAAACCAGTGCCTTCCTTGTCTTGGTTATCTCCAATTTAGAATACCAATAAAACTTAGCAGAAAGAGGTAGGAAAAGAAATTTCATTTAAAAGTACAACAGGATGTATAAAATATTTGGGATCCTATCTACCATAACACACACAAGAACCACATATGTAAAATTAAAAATCAATGTTTGCAGGGGGGAGAAAAGATCTAAATAATTGGAAAATATTAATTACTCATGGGAAGAGCAAATCAACATAATAAAAATGATAATACTACATAAATTAATTTGCTTAATGCATCCCAATCAAACTATCAAAGTGTTACTTTAAAGAACTAGGCAAAAATAATAACAAAATTCCTAAGGAAGCAAAAAGGTCAATATCCCAAGGGAAAAAAAAATTGAGAATGAAGCAGATCTAATAAGGCCAAATCTCAAACTATGCTACAAAGCAGTAATTCTCAAAACAATTTGTTCTAGTCAAAAAATAGAAATCAATCAGTAGGAAAAAATAAGTGAATACTATACAGAACCAAAGGTATCTATACACAATAAACACAAAGACCCCAGCTATTGGGATAAGCTCTATTGGATAAAACTTCTGGATAATTGGACAGCATTATGGAAGAAATTAAACCGATGTTATACTTTATAGCAAGAAAAGCTCCAAAGGGAAACAACTGAGCTACTAAAAAAAATCACATCGTAAACAAATTAGAGAAATATAGGGCAAAAATGCCTATCAGAGCTGCAAGTAGAAGAAAAGTTTTAGCAAATAGGAGATAAAGAGGATTACAAATGATCAAACGGACAACTTTGATTACATAAATGTTTTTGCACAAAAGGGAAACAATTAACTGGGAAAATTTTTTGCAGCAAGTTTCCCTTGTAAAGGCCACATTTCTATAAGGAGTGGATTCAAATTTATAGGAGTTTCCTAGTTCATAAATTGTCTAAGGCATTAGTTCTCCAAGTGTGATTTGGAGACCCTGAAAGTCTATAACAACCTTTCAGGAGGTCAAAATTTTTAAAATAATACTAATCTGCATTAATTTCTAATACAATAAACATCTACATGTATAACTCACACAGACAAAAGCTTTTAGGAAGTCCTCGATATTTTTTTAAAGTAAAGGGACCCTGAAATCAAAAAACCTGAGAATCATAAATTTAAAGATATGAACCATCAAGTCTCAAGGGAAAAAATCCAAACTATCTTTAAGCTTGTGGGAAAATGTTATGAATCACTACTAATTTAATGTTTAATCATTTTCCAGTCATGATTCTTTGTGATCCCATTTGGGATTTTCTTGGCAAAGATTCTGGAGTGGCTTGCCATTTCCTTTTCCAGCCCATTTTATAGATGAGGAAACTGAGGCAAACAGGGTGAGATAACCCATCCTCAGTCATGTAACTAGGAAGTGTCTAAGGCTATATTTGAACTCTATACTTCTTAGGATGGGTTTTAGACGGCTCTTGACCCATCTCTGCCTATATACTCTGTGTGATTCTCATCCAAGTACTCCTATAAGTTTCCTACGGGAACAAGAATCTACTCAAAATGTTGGATTTCAAGTTTCTCTAACATCAGGAATCTGCAGGTTATCCATGGATCAGTGAAACACAAATAATTAAAAGAAACTGAATGTTAACCACTGATGAGCTCTGAAAAGGCAGGATGGCTAGACAGTACTCTGAAGGAAGTTAGGGATTTTAAAACATTAATTTGAATTAATGTTAGTGTTTCTTAGGAAAACCTTATGAAATGGAGAGAAAATAGGGGCATGGAGCATTCTTGCTATTATCCAAAAGAAATTCAGAGTAAAAGCCAGTTATTTTAAGATAACCCAATGCACACTGGAGGAAGAGGAATACATAAATATTCTAAGTGTACAGTGTGGTGTGGACCCATCCCTGGGAACATGTGTGACCATCTCGTTACCCACATGCATAATTTGAAAACCAATGGGCCTTTTCCAGGCTGGGAACAGGGGAGTATTAGTGGAGAGTTTAGAGAAAGAAGGAATGCTGAAATGTATTCAGATTACATTTTGAGTTCTCCCCAGAGGGAAATTCAACATCTGCTCTGTCCCCACCATGTAGGGATATCTCACTTACAATTCTATTAAAATAAAGTGGGATAAAGGCCCCTTTGGATAAACAAAACTCAGATTTTTCCAAGAACTGACCAACTTCTACCTATTCTTGCTATTAAAAAAAAAATCTATCACTCTCGAGCCGATGTCCCCATTTCTATCTTGTCACCTGTCTCCCCCTTTCCTCTCCAGCAGACTCATTAAACTTTGTGTGCCGCACAGAGAGCCAGTCGTTCTGCCTAAGGAGTGCCAAGGGGCAAGCTGACCATCAGGACTCATTAGGTCAATGTATCAGGCTCATTAGATGTCTTGCCCAGAGTGCCATGTAAATTAGCAATGAGCTTGACCACCTGAATCTAATTCACAAAGGCAGTCAGCTGGGGGTTTTCCCATCTCTAATCCAGCTGCCAGCTTCATTTTCCTGTGGAGGACGGTGATCAGTCATGACAACACATGTCCCTGAGCTTCTCATGGATCTGGTCAGGTGCCATGCTCCCTCCTGGCTAAATGCTCCTTAGATGACGTGAGAAAAAACTAGGAATTCCAAAGCATGCAGGATCTGAAATGCACAAGGGAAGAAGAAATATGAGATAGCTTGTCACGAAAGCACATTTCAGATCAATGTCTACTTTTCTATAGGCCCAGGGCACAAGAGACTGCTGTATGTGGAATCAGGAAACCCCAAGCTGTGTCTCATCTCTCAGATCTGACCTCTCTCAAATTATGTAAGTCAGTTTCCCCATCAGTAAAATGTGTAAATAAAATGAGTGCCTCATTTTATCATTTTTTTGTTCCAAGAATCAATGAGAGGACAAATATAAAAAAATTTTTTTAAACTCTGAAGGGCTTTCTAAGTACCAAGTAACCTAATTTCTGAGATCTTCTAGTGATAAAGGTGCTTGACAAGGTCACACAGCTGATGAGTGGAAGAATCAGGATTCTGATTCAAAACCCAGTGTGCTTTGCATTCTACTGATAATTCCTGGTTCCAGGATCTCTGCTTGTCATGTCATCATGAAGGGGATGAGTACCATTATGATTCCCCCAAAATGCCCTTTTCCTGTTCTTGAATGACATGTGTAGTTTATCTTTTCCCCGAAGAATCAGTTTGGCCACACCGGAGAGGGAGCTGGCAGCAGGGTCAGAAACCAATAAATCATTTATGAAGCACCAGTAAGTTCCAGGCAGGATGACAGACACTAGAGAAAAGATAAAGACAAAAACCAAATATTCTCTGCACTCAAGGACCTTACCTCTTAAAGGAGGGGAAGTTGTGTCTATATATTAGCAAAAACTTTTTTTAAATGATTATTTATATTAATTATATTTATACTTTATATATTTTTTATTTTATATTAATTATAACTTCAAATAATGTGAATCTGTAATCTTGTGATCATGTCAGGGGCTTCATTAGTTACTTGAATCAGGACTTAAAATGACTGATTCTTAAGCTGAGTTTAGGAGGAAACCAGGAATCCCCAGAGATGAAGAGGAGGAAGACAGAACATTCTAGGCATGAGGTACTGTCAATGCAAAGTCTCAGAGGTGGGAGATTGATTTCAGGATCTGCCTCTCACACATACTAATTATATCCCACTAGAAAACCATTTAACATTCCCATACTCCAAGCAACTCTCCAGATATAAGTTTTATGACTTACTGATCAGTATCAGTGGATTGAGTTTCCATCATGGGAGTTCTCCTGTACTGATGAAATTATAATCCCAAACTTTTCCTCTCTCCTCCTCCAAAAGATATGACCCTCTTATTTCTCCAAACCCAGACTCTAGAATTCTACAGGTCAGAGACTCTGTTTTCCATCCCTTTATATTCTACTTAGAGTTTAGACCACAGTTGTGACCTACATAGTATCATGCATGTACACAGTAGGTTCTCAATAAATAATTCTTGAAGAAAAGAAGGAATCTCAGTCTCCTTGCCCTTAAATGCATATATTCAGGCCACCATGTTAAAAGGTTCTAGGGGGAGAAGGGAAGAAAATTAGCCACAGTTATTCCAAAGGAAACTTCAGAGAAATTCTAGGCTAACAGAAATCAATGGACAAGACTGAACTAGGAGGAATAGCCAAGCCAGGTCCTAAGGGCTCTTACCAACATTGGATTCTAGAGCTGAAAAGGACCCTGTGATTGTTCATTCCTACCTATCAGGCCATTTTATAGAAGGGGAAACTGAGGCCCAGCATGTCAGAGAAGCTTGCCCAATATCAAGAGGGGCCTATAAAGAGCTCAGCCATTAAAACCCTGCTCTTCTGGCACCATATTGAGTGTTCTGTCTACCTCACTAAGCTGTCTCTCCCAGCAGACCATTAATGTGATCCAGGAAAAATGTGATCATATATAGAAGTCTTGACAGCAACATACTGCTGTAGGGAAAAACAAACAAACAAACAAACAAAAAAAACCTATATGACCTTGGGAAATTATTCAGTCTTAAATCTTACTGGACCACAGTTTCCCCATCATGTTCAATGAGAGGATTGGATTAAATGGCCTCTCAGATCCTTCCCACCCCTGAATCTATGATCCTCCAATTCATGAAGCAATTAGACTATATAGAACAGGTTAGCTAATTCAGGGGAAAATCATTAATTTTTGCTTCTGAATAACACATTGAGGGAAGAGGCAATGTAACACAATAAAAGGGAGATTGGCTCTAATGCCTAGAGACTTGTGTTAAATGCCAGCTGGACTAATCACTACCTGTATGGCCTTCACTGATCTGTGCCTCAGTTTCCTCATTTGTAAAATTCAAAGGTGGAATTAAAAGTCCTCTAAACTCCCTTCCGGCTCCAAATCTGTGACCCTATTATGATGCACTGGATCACTTTTTATCTGTGTCATCCCTTAAACCGTACCCAAAATGGAGCAGTTGGTAGCATGTGCCATCCAATCTGCCAAGAGATCTTTGGACACACTGGGGAACTGGTCCGGACTGCTGCAAACCTACAGATCATCCACTAGTGAGGCAGACAAATGATCTGTCTAAACCCTGTCACTTTAAGGGATGAAGAAGACTTAGAAAACATTGATAGACAATTGATCTTCTTTGTTGTGGTTCTGCCCCCATCTCTATCCTTCATCAGTTGAACCTCAGTGTAGCTTGGCAGCTGATGGAAAGGGTCTAGACAAGGTTGAGATAAATTGATAAGATAACCACTGGTTCCTAGGCATCATTTGGCTCTAATCCAGACACCAAGTGCTCACCATAAATCATGATTGCCAGGCTGAGAGGAGAGGCTTTAAATTAGCATTTCAATCAAGCAAGATTGAAGCCCTCCCACTCTCATCTTCTCATCTCCAATGCTTCCCACCCACTCCTTCAAGGTCCCTCTGAAGCTTCAGTAAAAAGAGCTAAGTAACAGTTAAAAGAAAAGCTCCATGTACTAGGAGGTGTCTTGGGGGCAATAAGAACACCCTTAGAAATCCTTGGTTGTTTTCTAGATTCAGACCATGCTCCCCTTCTATAAAAGGCTTTCCCAACTTCTTCCTCCCACCCCACCCCCACTGCTAGTACCCTCCCTGCCAAAGTGACCTTGAATTCATTTTGTGTATATTTTGAACGTAGCCCTAAGTATACAAATTGTCTTTTCTCTTAGAAAGCAAAAAGGGCAAAAACTTTTATTTTTGTTTTTGGGTCTTCTGCTCTTAGTACTGTGCTCAATACACAGTAAGAGTTTAATAAATGCTTATTTGATAAATGGATCAAGCTAGTTACCCATCCCCCCCTTTTTTTTCTCTTTCCTATGGATCTTAGGGTTTGGCCTGCCTGCTTCAGCTCCCACCATCTGTCATTCTGGCCAAGATCTTTCCCCTAGCTTCTTAAACAGTAGTTCATGACCCCAGAGGGGGTCTCATAACTAAATGTGCAGGCCATGAAATTATGATTTTTTTCATCAGTAAATGTTTGATTTATATACCTATTTTGTATAGCTGGGGTCGTGTAAAAATTTCATGGGGGGAAAGGAGTCAGGAATGGAAAATGTTTAAAAAGCCCTGGGAGATTATGGAGTTTATGAATGATATATTTATTGGCAAGCCCATCTATGGAAAACATCCCAAAATTCAAGACTACCTCACAGATACAGAAGTTCTAATGTTGGTTCTGATTGCTAGAGATGATAGTTTCAGGAAACCAGACTTAGCCAGGAATGGTAATTGTGAGTGTCCCAGAGAAGTGAGGCCAGAAGTCTAAGTATGAGACAAAAGGGGGGCTGGTATTTCCTACAAATGCACCAGAATTAAGGCAAGCAGAGCTCAGATAGATTTGTCTTCACCAATCACAAATACATAAATTTCATAAATTGTGCGTAATCAAAGCCTCTTGACATCATGGGTTGACCTCATGGAGTTACCATTCTGGTTGGATTTTTCCTCCTTCTATGTTATTACTTTGCTAGATACAGTTTGGCCTAACTAGTGTTCATCAAAACTATAAACTATCTGCCATAATGATAGCTATTTAAATATTTTATTTGTTACTATTTATATATATTATACGATATGTATATAATATATAATATACAATAAATATTATATATTTTATGTTTATATTCATATTTGTCTATATTTACATATATTTATAAGATACATACCTATTTTCTATTTATATCTTTCTATTTATATATATGTGTGTGTGTGTGTGTGTATGTGTATATGTATATATCTGCATTATATCACAGAGCTATGTTTTCACACAGACATGGGAGAAGGCCATTGCTGTTTGCTCTTTCAATCTCCCAGTGAATGGCTAGCATCACAAGAATAATACATAGCACCTCTTTTCCAGACAGAGTAGCTAGCATTCATTCAATTCATTTATTCAATCAGCAAGTATGTATTAAGTGCCTTGTTGTTTAGTCATTTTTACTTATGAAAACATGACCCCACTTGGGATTTTCTTGACAAAGATACTGAAGTAACTCACCATGTCCTTCTCCAGCTCATTTTACAGATGAAATAACTAAGGCAAACAGGGTTAAGTGACTAGCCTAGGGTCCCACAAGTCTCTGAGGCCAAATTAGAACTCAGTTCCTCCTGATTTCAGGACCAGTGTTCTAACCACTACAACCCCTACCTGCCCTTATTAAGTGCCTTACTGTTTACTGTCATTGTACTAGGTATTAAGGATAAAGACACAAATCAATCTCTTCCCTCTGTATGTATAAAATTTGTTGCCACAACCCAGGGCTATTTGGGGAATAAATACAATAAGCATTTACTCTCTACTTCACTATAAACCAATGTGCTAAGCATTATGGATACTTACCTAACTCCCCACCAAGGAGCATCACAAAGATTTGAGAGAAAATTTGGGAGAAATGTGAGTGTTCCATTGAGTTCTTAGACTGCTGTGTACTTACAGGCATACCCCAGAGATATTGTAGGTTCAATTCCAGGCCAAAGCAATAAAGCAAATATTGCAATAAAGTGAGTTACATGAAATTTTTTTGTTTCCCAGAGCATATAAAAGTTATGTTTACACTATACCATAGTCTATTAAGTGTGCACTAATATTATGTAAAAAAAAGCATATTGTAAATATATATGTACATATATATATATATATATCTTTATTTTAAAATACTTTATTGCTAAAATTACTAACCATCTTCTAAGCCTTCAGTGAGTCATAATTTTTTTGCTGATAGAAGATCTTGCCTCAATGTTAATAGCTTTTGACTGATCAGGGTGATGATTGCTAAAGACTGGGATAGCTGAGGCAGTTTCTTAAAATAAGCCAACAATAAAGTTTGCCAGATCGATTGGCTTTTTCTTTCATGAAAGTTTTCTCTGTAGAATGCAATGCTTTTTGATAGTATTTTACCCACAGTAGAATTTCTTTCAGAATTGGAGCAATCCTCTCAAACCCTGCCATTGCTTTATCAACTAAGTTTGTGTAACGTTCTTCAATATTATTGTGTCTCAGAGAATAGAGAATCCTGAAGAGAGGGAGAGAGACAAGTGGAAAGGACACAGTGAAGAGCAAAGATAATGCCACCTGTCCTATGTGGATTGTACAGAGAAAGAGGAGGAATTATCTGCTAAGGAAGGTCCAAAGGGAGCCCTGTCTGGTGGAACTACTGGTGATTGAGGCTATTTTTAAAACAACTCTTCAGAGAGAGGTCCTTGCATTGGATCGCACCTTTCCTTGCCATGATCTCTTTGGTGAGTTCTTTCCAGTTTTCTTGGACCTATGGACAAAAAATTCTTTTCTATTAGTTTTGTGAATGCTGTGCTTTTAAGGGAAATTGATGTCAATAACATGCTGGAAACCATATTATAGTAAGTTTCCCAAGTCATCTCAGTTGATGATAAAACCTGGGGGAAAGCAGAGAGAGAAATGTGAATAGTTTTTCCAAGAAAGTTTATTACAAAAATAAATAAGAGCTAAGTAAGAAAAATAATATTGATGGACATTTTCAACAAATTATGGTATCCTGGTACATTGTCCTTTCAGACACAAAGGATATATGGAGATATAGAAATGAATATATATATATACGTATATATAAGTATACACATACACATATATGTATATATACATATGTAAATGTAAATATGCATACATATATAGAGAGAAGGAAAGATAGATAAAATAGATCTTGATAGATAAGACATAGATATAGACATAGAAAGACACACAGATAAATCTCATAAGCTGACCTAGTAGGTTGACTGATCAGGACTCCTTACTCCTCTGAAAACTCGTAGAAAAACAGTCATTCAGCAAAACATGAAGAAACATTTTGAAGTATCTAGCATTGATATAGATATGTGAGTAAATATAAATATGCATATATATATATATAAATGTGTTATACAAGGTGTCCTAAACACTTAATATAATCTTAGGCTTATTAAAAACATACATATATATTTAACCATATACATATGGATGTGTTTGTGTTTATATTTATCCTTTCCCATAGATTATATTCTCCTACATCCCCATAAGAGGCATTCTACTAAGTTAAGGTAATTACCATTCATCTCAAAAGCACAAATTTTCATGCAATTCTGAGTCCCCCAAATTAACAACCATTTAATACTGATATTCAGGGTTTATAACATTGAAACTTTAATGCAACAAACCCTAGAAACAGACCAGTAAAGAGAAAAGAAGTAAATGAAAACAATGCACTTGACATGCCATTTTCTGAATAAATTGGCCTGAGTGGAAAGGCTGAAGAAAAGAAGATAAAATGAATCCAGAAGAGGGTCACTTGAACATTTCCTTTTAGAGGAAAGGATCCATAGGATCACTACTGCTTTAAACTAGCCAATCAGGTATGCTCTGAGAACTTAATACAACATTCATCCACTCTGTGCATTGTTGTGAAGCTGTACAATATTGACTCTTTAGTGGAGGGAGACAGGCAGGAGAGGGTTGTACTCAGTCACTCAAAAGCAACTTGAAAAGGCAATAAATTGCAGAGACATAGCCATTTTCATTTGAATTTTAAATAGTATTTTATTTTTCCAAATACATGCAAAGACTTTTTGACATTCACTTTTACAAAACTTTATATTCCAAATTTTTCTTTCTCTGTCCCTCCTTAAGACAACAAGCAATCTGATATAGGTTAAACATGTACAATTCTTCTAAATATATTTCCATATTTGTCATGCTGCACAAGAAAGATAAGATCAAAAGAGAAAAATAACAAGAAGGAAGGAAGGAAGGAAGAAGGGAGGGAGGAAAAAGGAAGGGAGGGAGGGAGGAACAAAAAGAAAGAAGGAAGGAAGGAAGGAAAGAAAGAAAGAAAGAAAAAAGGGAAAGAGAATGAACAACAACAAAGATGAAAATACTATGCTTTGATCCATGTTCAATCTCCATAGTCTTCTCTCTGGATGCAAATGGCTCTCTCCATCACAAGACCACTGGAACTAGCCTGAATCACCTCATTGTTGAAAAGAGCCAATACCATCACAGTTGATCATCACATATCTTATTATGTACAATGTTTTCTTGGTTCTGTTCACTTCATTTATGCATCAATTCATGTAAATCTTTTCAGGCTTTTCTAAAATCAGCCTGTTCATCATTTTTTATAGAACAATAATATTTCATCACATTCTTATACCATTACTTATTCAGCCATTCCCCAACTGATGGGTATCCGCTCAAAATTAGGTTTCTTACCACTGCAAAAAGGGCTGCTACAAACGTTTTTGTGCATGTAGTTATTTTCCCCTATTTTATGATCTCTTTCAGATACAGATTCAGTAGAGACACTAAAGCATGTCTTCATTTCAATCAGAACTATGGTTTCTGGTGGAACTATGGTGTTTCATGGTAGAACTATGATTTCCCTGGTAAAGGGACCCTCAAAGAAATTGTCAATGCAGGTCAGTACCTTCTTTGTGATGGACTTTTGAGTTGTCTGGAAGTGTTATTCAAGCTTACACAGCTAGTAAAAGTTGGCCCTTCTTGGAAGCATTTTACATAAATGATGTGTGGCTGATTCAGGTGACAACCCTGAGAATAAGTATTGGAGGCTAGATTGACAGCCCAAATCTCTTTCAAGTCAAATGAAGTTCTGACTTCCCACTTCTCCTAAAATCAGACTTCATGAGAAACACCTCCCTCTAGTCTACATCTGCCAGGACAACATCATTGTACTATGCTTTCCAGACACTTTCCAGTCCCCAGGAGTGCCTGTCATTGATTATATCAGATGCTTTCTGATGATGGTCTTCTCACAAGTGAGTTGTGTCTATGTCATTCTAGTAAAGAGTGGATACCTGTGGGAAGGTTGTCTCTAACTAGCAAAGCTCACTTATAGTATGTGAACTCTACCAAAGCTTTCTTCATAAGAGGACAGGTCTTCTTGACTTTTTTTTTTCTGACAATGGCCCTGACTTTTGGAATCCATCCACTTTATTATCTGCTTGGAGTCTTCTATTTCCTAAATGCCATAGAGACTATTTATAACAAGTAAAAACTCAATTGAATCTATCACTACTGAATCCCACAGAGTAAAACCTAGGGGAGAAGTCAGAGATAAGGGAAAGAAGAGGCCCATTTGGATGTGAATCCTGTTTTAAAACCATCCTGCTTGGGATCCAGGGCCAGCTTTTAGAACCAGATAAATAAGTCATGGTGCTGAACCTCCCATTAGGATGGGACTCTAAACAGATCAGAGATAATGGAAAGAGTCTCTAAATCTTGACACAGTTCAGAGCTTCTATGGGTATTCATCTAACCTTTTTGCTATCTTTGCTGAACCTAGGAAAATTGGCTATATTTTTTGTTGGCACTGTTTGTGTAGCCAGTTATTTTATGTTTTGTTTTTAAAGAAAAGGAAAGTTTGTATTCTCTCACCTGAGTCAACCTTTAGAAAGAGCCATTTTTGGCAGGGATTCTTTGGCAGGAATTTTAATGACTCCTCACATCTCTCTCCCTCCTGGGAAGGCGTCTCAGTCAGAATTGGTGCTACAGATACATAATTAAATGGTGGTGGAAGGGGAAAATAGATTGTGGCAGGGGGTGAAGGTGATAGCCAAGGCAACAAGCATTTATTCCTCATATATGGTGTACCAGACTTGTGCTAAGTACTGTGGATGCAAATATAAGCAAATGAAAGACAATCTCTAACATCAAGGACTTTGTATTCTAATAGGGCAGGGGGATGCAATACATAAAAGGGACCTGAAAGAGAAGCTTCAGTGTGATGTAATACAGAGAGACAAAATTTTAGCTAGGAAGAGAAAAAAGCATGGTGGCCCTGAGTTAATCTCAAAAATGAAGGACCCAGAGGCAGCTCACCCTGGGAGAAGGGGGCCAACATGGCAATAGAATGTTCCAGGGTATAAAAAGCTCAGGAACTGCAGCTAACTGAAGGTAGTGTTCAGATAGATTAAACTGAGAGGATTGTTTTTGTTTGTCATTCATTCTGGAAAAGGACCATGTCAGGAAGATGAGGCCCTGGTTTGCAAGTGAGTGGAATCTAAGTGAGGAAAGGATGTACAAGGTCCCTTTCCTCACTTCCTCATCCAAAACCATTTGGGTCCATTGGCCAGATATATCACAGACTGGAAATGCCCTTCTGAGAGGGAGTGGGGTAGTAGAATTTTAGGAAGGACCAGAGGGTTATCTTAGAGGCACTAAAGGGTTAAGCCACAGAAGAGAAATGGAACCCCTTGAATTTGGAAAGTTACAAAGAAGAAAACTCAGGTTTGATGTTGAGGAGAATAAAATTCCTGATAATTAGAGCTGTTCCAAAGTGGAAAGGGCTATACCTAAGGAGTTTTTTTCCTCATCTTGTTCAGTCATTTTCAATTATGTCTGACTCTTCCTTACTCCATTAGGAGTTTTTTGGTAAAGATACTAGAGTGGTTTTTCATTTCCTTCCCCACTTAATTTTACAGATGAGGAAACTGAGGAAAATAGGTTGGAGTGGCTTCCCCAGAGTCACACGGCTAGGAAATGTCTGAGGCCAGATTTAAACTCAGAAAGATGATTTTTGCTTACTCTACAAGTTCATCTCTCTATCTATTGAGCAAAGGATGAATGACCACCTTCATGGAGAAAGCATTTATTTCCCTCTATGGATGATCCCAGTTTTAAATCCTGCGATTCCATGGAGGGTGATGGAGTGACTTTTCAACTTTTTTCCACCTTCTCTGGGACTGAGCAGGGCAGAGCATTTCCATCAATCACTGATTCACCCTCCTGCCTAGTGCTCTTTGTACACAGAGAAGAGAACATGGAGTCAAAAACTTTGAAATGAAGCCAAGAGTCCTCTCTCTCTCTCTTTCTCAAGGACCATAAACAATATGTTGTTTGGCTCTTTTACACAAACAGGAATAAAAACAAACCTTCCTTTTTATCTTAACTTGAAAAAATAACATCCAAGTTAGGGGAGATAAACCAGATAATAATAAGATTATTGACTCCTTCGTGACCACTACTGAAGCTCAAAGTTTAGAGAAAGCAATTTAGAATGGTCAGGGCAATTATGTTTTTTGTCATCAGTTTAGATTAGAATCATTTAACTTTAAGATATTTTTAGCAGAGAATCTAAACATCAAAATTAAAAAGGCCAAAGTACCCCCAAAATAGTCATACCAGCACTTTTTGTAGAAGCAAAAATTGGAAACAAAGTGGATACCCATCAGTTAAAGAATAGCTAAACAAATAAATAAAACTACATGTATGTGGGTATACTAGAAGATTATTGTATTGTAAGAAAAGAGGAAAATAAAGACAACAAATGAAAAGACTTCTATGAACTAATGCTAAATAAAGTAAAAGCAAGGAAATGATATATACGATAACTATAACAATGTGAAAGGAAAGAACAAATAAAACTAAACTAAAATGTTTTAATTATAATCAAGCTTATCCCAGCAGGCAGGCCAGCGGGCAACAAGCATTTATTAAGCAGTTACAGTGTGCCCTGCACAACAATAAGTGCTAGAGTTTTAAATACAAGCAAAATGAAGAAAGATTGTCACTGCCCTCAAGGAGTTTACATTCTAAAGGAGGAAATACACCATATCTTAGAGAGCTGTAAAAGGTGGAGTGAGAGGAAGAGAAGATATCTCTATGGCTTAGTGATATGGTGGTGAAATCCAAAATCAGAACACAGCTGGAAGAGGAATAAAGTAAAGTGGGCCTGGGCCTATCCCTAAAATGGAGAGCCATATAAGGAATTAACTGAAGGGGAAAAGGGGCTAGCATGGCAAAAGGATGGTCCAGGATAAGAAGATCCCAGCTACAGGCAGCTGAGACATGATTTTGCCCTCTGGTCCCGTATCTTTTAGTTTTCCTTATCACCACTAAACTTATTCCATCATTCATGGATTGGCCAGAATGGATTGGTCACTTGAATAAATTAATTCAGTCCACTAAGTTACAGCAGAGTGTCAGAGGCATCCTGACTATAGAGGTAAAGAGCAAAAACAAGCTGTATTCCAATTCTGTCTCTCACAATCATTGTTCATGTGATCCTGAATTTAAGTCCATAAGTTAAGAAATAGCTGCAGACCTCTACTGGAAGAAGGGATTTCATCACTGGTGAATCATCCACAAAATAAAAAAAAAAATAAAAAAAAAAAAAAGCTCCTCAAATGTCTAATTTAATATCAGCTAGTAATTTCAGGTATTCCTTCCAAAACCCACATTATCAACATGAGACTAAATGTAGAGTCCTATTAAAGGGACAGAACTCTGAATCTGGTGATTAAGAACCCATGGGTTCGAATCCCAGCTACCCATGACTTGTGTCATCTTCTCTGAGTCATAGCTTCCTCATCGAGAATGGAAAAAGGGAGGGGAATAAACATTTATTAAGTACCTGCTCTGAACTAGGAACTATGCTTTTTACAAATAATCCATTTGAGAAGATTGGTCTGGATGATCTCTCAGTTCTAATCGAGTTCCAAATTGTATGATTCCGAGAAGAGAAATCTGTCTTATTAAATATTCCAGACCTACCCATGGGTTGCAAGCAGTGGTCAAAACTCCCCAGTGTCCCCAAATCACATTAGGAAATGATAAACAAAATATATAAAAGATGATACAACAATGTTATTTTATTGTATCTAAGGCAATATGCCTCCTATAGAGATCTGTTTCTTTTAAGTTTGAGTCCAGCCACTGGAAGGACAAAGAATAGTTCTGGTTGTAGCAAAATTTCTTAGACTCTCATGAGACTATCGGATATATAGTGTAACAGGGTTCAGTAAAGTCTCTTTCAAATTGGCAACTGAGGCCTCTAGCCCTAGGAAATTAAGTCCCTAAGAACAGGATTGAGAGCTCAGATAGAGGAAGATGTAAAAGGCAGAACGGGGTGCAATAAATTGTCCTTTATCTCTCAGAGTTATTGTAAGAATAAATGAGATAATGCCTCTTAAGCACTTTGCCAGCCTTAAAGTGCTATATAAATGCTAGGTATTTTTAAGTGGGAAGCAATCGATTGCAAATAGTCGAATTAAAATTAATTGAGCTTTGGATGATTTTTTTTAAGTGAGCTGAAAGAGAATACACATTAAAAATGGTTCTCATCTTGATCCAAATTGTTTCATTTCCAATCTAAGGTCTACATCCATGGGAAGCACCATGTAAAGAAGTTCCTGATTTCACTGTAATGGATGCCACTTGAATTGTTTGTCCTTGACTTATTCCTTGCAGGGTCAAGATCTGGACAATAAGATCCCTGAACAGGTTTCCCTCAACTTGGCTCTTAGTATTTCCTTTCCATTTTTTCCTCCTGCTTTGACCTCACTTCCTGTTAGGTCATTGATGGGAAACAAAAGTACAAGTTTATTAGTAAGCTTCCCACTGCCCAGTGGGTAGATAAGAACAGCAATAACACAGTAGGACATCCCAGCCCTGAGAAAGTGAGCCCAAGAAGAAAATTCTAGAGATCACACATGGAATGATCAATGTTCAATAGTTTCTTGGCCTTCCTGAAGACATAGATGTTGAACTGGAAAAGAATTTATCCAAGCCCTTTGTTTTAGAGATGAATAAATTGATGCATAGCGAGCCATTTCTTAGCAAGGGTCAAACACAGAGAGGAAGTAACAAAGGCAAGACTTATTAACCTAAAGTTTTCTGACTGACAAGAAGCAATGTAGCCTAATGGTTAAACAGCTGACCTTGAAGCCAGGAAGACTTGGGGATATCTTTTTTCTGCCAGTGATTGTCTATGTGACTAGGCAAGTCACTTCACTTCTCATTGCTGGGAAAATCTCTAAGATTGTAAACTGCAGAGTTGATGCTGACCTAAATGATAGAGGAAAATTGCTCCCAAAGGAGCTTTCTAGATCAGTGAAATCATATGTCCAGTCCCTATCCCTAGCCTGCTGCTTAAATAATAACCATTATTCTTTGGGCTTTCTTGAGTTAGAAAATTCTTTTGTTACTTGAGTGCCTTTGCATTCAGACTTTACAATTAGAGCTACCGAATAACTAGCATCAAAAATAAGAATTAAGTGATAGTTAGTGGGCAGTGAGGAGGTGTCATCTTGCACAGAACAACTCAGGAAATCATCTTCCTGAGTTTAAATCTGGCCTCAGGTGTTAACCAGTTGTGTGACCCTGAATAAGTTATTTTAACCCTGTTTGCCTCAATTTGCTCATCTGTAAAATGAACTGGAAAAGGAAAATGGTAAGCTACTGTAGGATTTTTGCCAAGACAATTCCAAATCAGGTCACAAAGAGTCAGACATAACTGAAAATTGACTAAATTACAAAAAACAGTAGTTATGGACTGTGGAAAAGGGTGTCTAGAAAAACTGATACCTCCCCCCAAGAATCAATTATTGGAAATAGATGAATTTATGAAGAATCTTTGCAATTTATAAAGCTGAGCTACAACTGAAAAAGATTAAAATACTGTTTCTAGATACAACAATTCAATTGCAAAAGCCAACAATTTAGGACCTGAGGTAACTTTCAACAGCAGTTTATGTGAAAAAGAGTTCTGTTTTAATCACAGATCTAATAAATACAAATAGCCGATGTGACTGCTTTTTGTAAAGAAAGCATTAACTGATATATGGTATTTGTCTCACAGAAATTAATCATCTCCCTGAATTTGAAATCAATCAAACTCATTGTAGAAGATTGTGCTCTACCATTTTGTAATCAACCTCTTAGAAATTTTGTTTTTAAAGATTTGGTCTCTCTTTCTCAGAAAGGTTATTGAGAAGGCCTAAGTCATTACTGATAGGAGTGCTAACCTACTCTGTTTCCAACTTGGATTAATTCATCCTTTTTTAGGTAGCCTGGTGGCTTGGCATAATAATGCTGGACATATTAGTGTAGACATCCATTGACTTAACCCTCTGCAACTCAGAAATATCCAAGTTCAAGTATATCCAGCACTTAGCTGGCCTGGCACATAGTAGGAACTTAATAAATCTTCATTTATTTCAAGCCTCTTCAGTAGCTGAGATTACATGTATGTACCACCATACCCAGCTGTGTGCAACATTTTAATAGTCTTAACAAATAAATGTGCTCAAAGGCTACCTGTAATCAGGAGAACCCAAATTAAGATCTCAACTCAGACTTCTATAAGCAGTAAGACCCTATAAGTCATGTTTTTTTTAAAAAGCATGTAATTAAAAAAAAAAAGCATGTAATTCAACCCCTTAAGTTTACAAGTGAAGAAACTGATACTCAAAATACAAAAGGGACTCACTCAGAAGTTTTACAGATAGTAGCAATCATGGAGATTTGAATCCAAGTCCCGTGACACTAAATCCAAGGCTCCCAACTCTCCCCTCCCCCCACCCACTGCACCATACTGACTCTCAGATCTCTTACATCACAGAAAACATTGAAGAGAGTAAAACTCTGAAGAGAGAAAAACTACTCATCCTCAAATATTTGTAGGGAAGAAATAACACACTTGCTCTGTTTTGGTCCAGAAAACACAAGTAGGTGTGAAACAGACTGAATCTGTACTCAGAGGACCCAAATTCAAGTGCCCTCTCTGCTATTTCACACCTTTGATTTAGGTAGATCTTAAGAGCCTAGTTTCTCCATTTCCAAAATAAGGGGGAAGGGGAGTTATATGATTTCTAAGCTCCTTCCCAGAAGTAAATTTTAAGATCCTAAAGTCTTGCAACTTTCCTCCGCACCTTTGTACTTTCTTCCCTCAGTGTTTTGTGCAGAAGTTCAGGGCATGGTAGACAAGAGATGGACCTTGCAATCAGGAAGACTGTTTGAAGTCCTACTGTTGGCATATACTAACTGTGAGACCCTGGGTGAGTCTTGTATTCTCTTAGTACCTCAAACAGCTCCCTGGGACTAAACTGTGTACAAGAACTGATATGCTTGAGGGAAGGCATGCCAGGATTCAATGCTTCCCTTGGTCACTTAGCAGCAAATCCCTGTGTGGGATAAAAATGTGAACCCCCCCCCACATTCAAAATCATTATACTGAGATCTCTCAAAGTGAAGATTAGGAGTTTATTTGAATCTTGTGAAATTCTGGATGATCATTCTCCTCAGGGACAAGCCAGGAGGAGAATGAGACCAGAATTTCTCCTTTGAACAGATCTTTTATAGATAGAGAGAGCCACTGGCTCCCAGGACCCGCCAATCTCCAGAACAAGATATTTATGACTTAATTACCACCGATATTTACCAGACCTCTTGCAAATAGGATTCCCAGGGGAAAGTCCAGTTTGCCTTTGATATTCTAAAAAGCCAAACTTAATTCCTTCCTGCAATGTTCTAGTTAGGATGCCCAATGAAAAACCACACCAGTCTCTCACAGTCATTATTCTGAGAAGTCCTCAGTTTCCCATTTTATTCATCTCCTTCCAAAATCCCTGTGGGGGAAAGGAGGAGGAAGGGCAGGGAAAATCTTGGTTTTCCCCTCAAAGGAACTGAACGTTAGGGAAAAGTTCTGTCAGCAGGAGAAAAACCCATAGATGGCACCAGCAAGCTGGTTCTAAAAGGTGCTGAGAGAGAGAGAGAGAGAGAGAGAGAGAGAGAGAGAGAGAGAGAGAG
>JAJPUD010000950.1:347924-378088 GCA_023553655.1 Myrmecobius fasciatus
GAGAGAGAGAGAGAGAGAGAGAGAGAGAGAGAGAGAGAGAGAGAGAGGCCCCTGGGAGCTCACCATCAGGACCAGGTGGCTGCTTCTGGAGCTCTAGGACCAGGACGGTGATACCACAGTCTGCCCACTATCAATGAACTGGAAAAAGAATTGGATTTGGAGCCAGGAGAAATGGCTTTGAATTCGGAATTTGTTACTAATACCAACCACCAACCCTCTCAGTTCCCTCATAAATTTACGGGGCCAATAGTACTTGAACAAACCACCTCTTTATCAGTCAATCAAGCATTTATTATGTGCTTATTGCGTGCTTATTAAACACTATGCTAAGTGCTTAAAGTCCAAAGAAGGGCAAAAACAATCCCTGTTCTCAAAGAGTTCACATTCTAATGGGGAAGAAGTGTGGAGCAATGGGCTCAAACAGGATGCACACAGAGGAGATGGAGGACATCTTAGAGGGGAAAAGCTCCTGCAGTTGGAAAGGAAGGCTCTGGCAGCTGGAGAGGAATAGGCTAGGAAATGGAGAATCAGCTGGGAAGGGGCATATTGAGCCTTGAAATCCAGCAAAACTAAGAGACAGAAATGAGGAGAGAGTATCCCAAGCAGGGGGGATCAGCTCTAGGAGAGCTGGAGAACAGGAAAAACAGAGACAGAGAGAGAGGGAGACAGAGACAGAGGCAAATAGACACGGAGAGACAGAGGGGAGGGGGAGGAGAGAAAGAGAGAGAGATAGAGACAGACAGACAGACAGAGTAGGGAGGAAAAGAGGGAGGAAGGGATGGAGGAAGAAAGACAGACAAAGGGACACAGACAGAGATGGATGGAGGGAGAGAAGAAGAAGAAAAGAGAGAAAAACAGAGACCAAGAGAGAGAGAGAAGGAGATGGGGAGAGGGAGGAAGAGAGAGGGAGAGAAAGTCCATGAATAAAAAGCTATACTTTTGCTTTATTATTTCTACAGGAGAGGGGAAAGAGTCTTCTCACAGAATACCAGAAGACCACTGGGGACTATGATTAGTTGAACTGGGTTAAGATGGGATGGAAAATACCAGAAAGTTTTATTCCCTCCCCACTTCTCCCCACTCCCTAGTAGGTGGAAAGCTAAGAGTATATACTTATAAAGACAAATGTTCCACTGATAAAGAGAGAAACATGTGCTTCTAGATAGAATACTTATTTTTGATCTAACTTTACCCCCACAAGAATGTCAAAAATATACAAAACACATGGGAAAATGAGGAGGAAATCTGACATGTTTTTCTAGTATTCCACAAGTAGCTCTCTCTCTCTCCCTCCCTCTCTCTCTCCTAGGTAGGGGAGAAGAAAAGGGTTTCTTTTTTGCTTCTTGCAAAATCAGTCAAGAACACTCCCTTAGACCCAAGGAAGGCTCTGGATGTGAGGTAAAGGAACTGAGGCAAAATTTTAAGGGAAAGAATAAGAGATTCACCCCAAAGGGGAAAGGCCAGTAAGACTCCCAGAGTGCTCCTCAGGAACTTGAGAAAGACAGAAGAAAAGAATTATTTTTAAAGGATTGGTGGCATTCTATCCTAGGAGAAGCCAAACTGCAATTATGTGAGGCTAAAGAAAAAGAGAAGAGAAAAAAAGTCTCCAAGAACCCAGAATAAACGTGTAGCTTGAGGTTTGGGAGAGGTGGCCAGTAGACATGACCGCTGTCTGCCCTGAGTATCCCATGCTCCACCATGCTAGCTCTTCTCTAGACAGGGTGCCGTCCTGTGAAGGCTGTCAAATACAAGGCTTCTTCAATGAAAGCTCATGGCTTGCCTCCAGAATTTTTTTTTTTACATTTTACTTAAGACTTGGATTTTTTTTTTAAGGAACTGAGAGGAGAAATTTTAGACAGTAGCTTTCATCACCTTCTGTCTTAAAAACAAACAAAGCATTTGAAGCATATATAATCTAGCAAACAAATCTCCTCTTTTGGCCATGTCTAAAAATGTGCTCATCTCTCCATTTTAAGTTCATTACTTCTCTGGCACAAGGTGAATAACGTGTCCTCTGGGCTCATAGTCTATCATTCAATGACTGGGCTTCTAAAGCCTTGAAAAGCTGTTTCCCTTTGCTGTCATTATATAAATTGTTCTTTGGTTCTGCTCCCTTCTCTCTGTTAATTCATATGTTAATTCCCACTTTCTTCTGAAATTGACCTTTTGTTATTTTTTAGACACAATAATATTCCATTACCATAACGTCATTCAAATGCCATAATAGGTAGGCACTCCCTTGGATTCCAGTTTAGGAGCACTACAAAAAGAAAGCTATAAATATGTTAGGATACACTGGACCTTTCCAATTTCTCTGATCTCTTTGGGTTAGAAATTTAGAAGCAGCACCTTCTTTCAGAGAAAAAGTTGGGGGAAAAAGACCAGATAAGCAATGGAAATCATGATGATGAAGATGAAAGGAAGAATGGACAAGGTAACATCTTCCCAGGCTTCCATCTAACCGAATATTCTGGTCAGATTGAGTACTTTGTGGATCTGACTGGTAAGAAAGAGATGAACTGAAAATGAGGTTAACTTGACCAGACTCAGAGAAAATGAAAATAGATCTGAGATTTCACTCAGAATTGGACCCAAAACTAGACATAGCTGTCACTAGAAGATGGGGAGATTGAACCTTAATCTCTCTATAAGATCAACAAATTGAAGAAAGTTATTTTTTCTTTCATTTTAACACAGAGGTATTATTCAAAGGACTATAGAGTTAGAGCCAGAAAAATCATCAAATGTACTCTTATTTTACAAATTAGTAAACTGAGGTCCAGAGAAGTTAAGGAACTTTTCAAGATCAGACAAGTAATAGACATTGTTGGAAGGATTTGAACTCAGGTCTTCATCAAGTTGAGTCCCCATTTTACAAATGAATTTCTCAGGGCCTCACTGTGGTAGATAGCTATTCCTGGGCTCTGACACTTTTTAGGTCTCAAGGACTTTCAGGACCATGAGATTCCCAGCATAACCTTTGAGAGCTTGAAGGTCATTGAGGATCATCACCCAAAGACCAGCTTGGCTATATCAAAGGCTCTGATCCAGAGGAGTAGCCAATGGATTTTTCTATTTGTTTAATTTTTTGCTACAGAAGCTGATTTAAAACCACCTGCTACAAGTGAGGAAAGGTTATGGATACTCAGCAGATGTCCACCCTGCATTCAAAAAAGAAAATGCTCAGAGATCCTTGAAGTAATGATGGTGACTAGCATACACAGCAGAGAATAAAGTAGTGGCAGATGCATTTTATTTCAACATCATTTCAGCTTCAAAAAAGGTATCAATTTCCTAAAATGCCATCCATCTTTTACAGAAATGAAAGATTGCATAGGAAAAAAGGCTATTTATGCATAAAAAGGTGAATAATTTTCTTCTGGGAAAAGAAGTAAATATAAGTGACATTTATAGAGAACTTTAAAGTTTGTGAAATACTTTACATCTTTTCTCACATTTGAGTTTCACAACAATCCAGTGAGGCAGGTGGTGATATTATGCTCATTTTCTTTAATGAAAACAATAAACATTATTTAGTTGGGAAAGAACATAACATCTTGGAGTTTTATGGGTTATTAGATTAGCGGCGACAATAACATTAATAACTAGCACTTATATAGCACTTACTTTGAACGTCCTCATTTAACAATTGAGACTCAGAGCCTGATTATTCATGAACACACAACTAATAAGTATCAAAATCAGGATTTGAATCCAGATCTCTCTGACTACAAATCTTGCATGTTATCTGTTTTATTGACAGCCTCTTTAATGTCTTTCCCACTCTTTTCTTCCAGAGCAGCTGCCATATGATTAGCATCTTTTGAATCTTTCATAACTTCCTATAAAGATCATTTATATTCAAGTGTGTCCCACTTTAAGTAGACTTGGTATTTGACAAATTAAATTTATGTCACTGAAGTTATGGTGAAGAGAGGTAAGAAAGATGCATTAAAATAGAATCATTACTTTGCAGGAGGAGACTGTATATAGTTGTTTTATTAGTTGTGATTCTCTGGTTGAGAAAGTAACATGGTGGCCCAGAGGAAATGGGTTTTGGGAAACCTGGATCTGAATGTTCTGTTTCTTTTTTTTTCTTTAAGTTCTGCTTCTTAATGATGTATGACTTTGAAATATTTAATTTCTCTGTATCTTAATTTCCAAACTAAAGAAGTGGATCAGGCAGTGCCTAAGACATCTTCTAACTTGAAATCCCACCCTGTTGGTAGACCTGGTTGGGGTCCAAAGACCAAAGAAGATTTTGCAGATTTTTGTCACATTTTCCTACACTTATGAAATCCTACAATGACTCTTAAAGGGGACATGTCTCAGAACAGAACAGGACAGGACATTTTCAAATGCAACCAAAGAGAAGTCAAAAAATTATCTCTGATAAGCTCTGCATCTTCCATTAACAACTAAGGAACTTCAAAAACCCCTTTTTCTAATTGCACATCTGGATTGGGCTCACTCAGGATCATAGATTCAGAACTAGCAGACTTTTCATTAGTCCTATAGTCAAACAACCCTCACATACACATGAGAAATTAAAGGCCCAGAAAAGTTTATTACTTGCCCAACTTCATTCGAGTAGAAAGTGAAAAAAACTGAACTTTGAATCCAAGTTCCAACATTCTGTCTGATGGTTTTGTAATTGTTTGTTTGTTTGTTTTTTGCTGAGGCAATTGGGGTTAAGTGACTTGCCTAGGGTCACACAGCTAGGACGTGTCTGAGACCAGATTTGAAGTCAGGTCCTCCTTACTTCAGGGCTAGTGCTCTAACCACTGCGCCACCTAGCTGCCCCCCTGGTTTTGTAATTGTAGGTGCAGTATGATTCAGACAGGACTAAGGTATCAGATCCCAGAATGAAATAGAGTGAGACCATCTAGTGGTTAACAAGGCTAAATGAGCTATGGAGTTAAAAGGATACACAGCATTGATTCAGTGGAGCAGCTTCCCTGCCATTGGGTTGGCCATGATGGTGCTCTGGTCAAGGCTGAAAGAGGAACTCCTGGTCTTTTCTGTGTGACCTTTTATATTTGGACTTCTAAGAAGATAGATCAGTGGGCTAGGCTTTAGCTGAGTCAATTAAGTCAACAAGTATTAATAAATAATATTATTAAATAAATTAATAAATGCTATATGCAGACACTGTTATTTAATATTTTTTAAAGTTAAAACAAAACAAAACCTTAGCCAAGCTTATGTGATAGATGGTGCTTCTATCACTGCTATGTCATGTCCTTTCATCACTCAGCTGTTTATTAAATCACTTTAAGGACAGAACTTTCCCTTATGGAAACAAGAAACATTATTGAATTAGGAAAAATAACATTCTGGCTTTTTAAATAAGTTATTAGATTAATAATAATTATTAGTAGTAGTATTTATGTGGTACTTATGATGTACTTAATGCTTTATAAATTTTATCTCACAATAACCCTCAGAGGTGGGTGCTATTATGATCGCCCTTTTACAGCTGAGGTAACTGAGGCAGAGATTTAAATGGCTTGGCCAGGGTCACAAAGCTAGTAAGTACCTGAGGTTGGATCTGAATTCTGACCTTCCTGACTCTAGGCTCAGCACTGTATCCTAGCTTCCCCTAACCCACATTTACAGAGTTATATTTATGTTGCTGAATATTTTTATCACATCAGCCCTGTGATGTACACACTGTAAGTGTCATCATCCTCAGTTTTTAGATAAGAGAACTGAGTTTCAAAGAGCTAGAATGATTGATCCATGGTCGCTCGTGTTGAATTTCTTAAGACAAGGCTCAAACACAGGCTTTGTGTGTTCAGGCTGTTCTTGCTTTTTTTTGGATCCTGATTTCTTAGCACTATAGCTAGCACATAGACAATCAATACTCATTAATTCTCATGGAAATGGGGAATATTTGGAAAAACTCTTGGTTTTTCAAACTTAACATTTGCATATTTGTCATCCTCAGAAAACTTCTTCCAGGTATTTTTAGTGGATTGTAAACCCTGACTCAATTGGAGACTATTCTTCCATAGTCCTTATGCATGAGAAAGATGGGAGTTCTTTGCCATTATGTTGATCTGAGGTTTATGAATTAAAATAGAAAAGGAGAAGAGAGAATCAACATATTTTCTTGGCTTCTTAAATTTCCAACATATTTTATTGGCTTCTTAAATTTCAAGATTAAACCACAAATTGATCCTCACCTGTTTGTCAAATTATATGCTAATAACTGAACTGGTATTAGTTGAATGTTAAGTGCTTGTATTAGTATCCAACTAATTTTATTTAATGGATTTAACTATTTGTTAATGTGCTTAATGAGTTTTAACTAATGTGTTTAAAGAATTTAAATTTCCTCAAAATGAGGAAAAATCACTCTAAAACTATGATATCCTGTTTTTACATCATCTAATATTAATCTGAAGGTTCACCTGCCCTTATTTCTTTTGGAAGTATTTCAAAAGTCTTTGTCTAACTTTTTCTGGAAAATTATTGCTTCAAAGGTACAACTTCAGTTAGGCAAAATAGATCCATGCTCTTATGATCAAGCTGGAATTTTGCAATCATAGTTATAGGGAAAAAGAATTATATCTTCCCTCTCAGAAATAAACCCAAGCAGAACCCCAACCACCATTCTTTCTCATTTCCAAACCAGCTACTTGTCCTTACATGACCTTCATTCCTCATCCCTTTGGTATTTTCCTATCTATCTATCTATCTATCTATCTATCTATCTATCTATCTACCTACCTACCTATTGGGACCAATTTTAAAGACAGATAGCTATCAATCCTTCACATTATTATGAGAATTTAAGCTAATATCGCCTCTCCCCAAGTTCTTTGCATACAAAGCCCTCTCTTATAACAGAATAAATTCTCTGTGCCTTGTTAAAGGAATTGCAGACCTCAGAGAAGAAGTGAAATAATTTTTTTTCTTTTTTGGCCAAATGTTAGGGAAAAGACAACCTTTTCATAGCTCCTGAAATCATTATGTGTACACAGTAAACTTAAAATAAGGCTACCAGATGCATACAGTAAATATTTAATGAATATAATTTGTGATAATATAGAAATGGGAATAAGAATGGGAATGGGAAAGCAGCATGGTACAGCAGACCATGTATTCACTCTGGAGTAGGAGAATCTTGGTATATCTGATTCTTATGCTTATTACCTGTTTTCTTCTTGAGTAAATCATTTCTTCTCTGGACCTCCATTTCATCTTTTGTAAGATAAGGGGATTAGATGTCTCTTTTGGTTCTCCTATGATGCTAATAATATAATGAGATAGTCTTAGACAAGGACCCAGAGAGACTGAACTTGAATGTCACTTCTTAAAACTTTATAGCTGTGTTACCTCAAGAAGTTACAATCTTGCTAATCCTCAATTTTCCATTCTGCAAAATGAAAATGATATCACCTAATCAGCTTTACAAAGTAAAACCCAAAGAAGAACAAGAGTAAACCTTATACAGTGGTACAAACCGATGTCAATGGTGGTGATGGATTATAGATGGGTAGCTGAATGAAGAGTAAATGGGGAGGATAATTATGATGGTAATGGTGGTGGTGGATAGTGCTGCCCTTCCCTCAAAATCAAAATGTCTTCAAGATAATTAGAATTATCCAATAGTAAAAATGGAAAGTAGTTGATAAAACTGAGGTGTCAAATGCCCTATTCCTCATGCAATGTGACTGTTTTAGGAGATAAAATCACCTCTCTCTAAATATCCCAAGGTCCTGCCATCAATTTTATATAATAGGCTTATTGTGTACTTTATGTACCACTGATCTCCACCACTCTATATTATGGGTTCTAAAGCCCCAAGACTCTCCAGTTCCAATAACACTCCAAGGCTTGGCACCTGACTAGGGATTCACTTAAGATATTTTTAAATAGATTTTTATTACTATCATGTTTTTTGCATTACCTAGATTTCCCTTTGTATCTCTCCTCACCCTCAAAGAGCCTTTCTTGATAACAAAGTATTTTTAAATAGAAAAAAATCAGTAAAATTGATCAATGAATTGAAAAAAAAATCTGATGCTAAATGGAATATCCCATACCCATGAACCCCAACTTCTGTAAAAGCCACCTATGATTTATATATTTAAGCCTCTTTTTTAGGATGAGGTCAACTCAGGGCACTATCAATTCAAATTCTGGGGGGGATGAATGTGGGGTGGATATTAAATTGTCAGTCTGTGGGAAACAAGGACCATGGTTAACAGTTACTGATTGATTGGCTGTGACAACAAAAAGTGAACAGAGGTATAGAATGAGAAAGCTGCCCTCAGCAACACCATCCTGGCTAATGTTCTTGGTGTATCCTTGAACCTAAAAGAACCCTTTTAAAATTTGTGTTGATTGTGAACTCTCCATCCCTGAGCTGCTATCTCAAGATGAAGAATTAATCACCTGACACTGAAAATGAAATATTACCCTCTATTCATTGGAACGGAGAATTTTTTTAGAGGCTATTACTAGGAAATCTTTCATACCTTCTCTAAGGAGAAACAGCTGTACGTTGAGATGCTTCCATCAGGCATCCTGAATTACATGGCAGGGAAGGGGTGGGGGAAGTGCATCCTAATCCAATGGATACAGCTGTCAATTATTCTAGCAGTCTCAGGGGCTTGAAAGCACTCCAGTAATATAATCTGCGATGCACATGAGGAAGGTAGGAACAGAAAATTTTCCACTGTTTATGGAAAAGAATCATCGATCGAGACATCCCAAAGGAATTTACTTCCCCAAGTTGGGCTTTCAGTTGGAAGGAGTCAAGCTCTAGAAGGAAGGCACTCTGGTTTGCTCAGCTGCAGAGTTTCCATTTGCCAAACAGAAAGGCTTAGACCTATGCTGCATGTTTAGGAAGCTTGCTATGGCATCCTGTCAAGAGTCGGCTTGGCAGCTCTCCAAATGTTGATGCTGGAATTAAACAAAGAGTGTGCCCAGCCTTTACCTTCAGAGTCTTGTTTTTATAGTGCAGCTGAGGGAAGTTTCAGCCTGAATGTCATCTCAATGAAATGCATCATGGTCAAAGGGGCTCATACTTGTGTTAGCTCATCCCCTCCTTCCCTGTCTCAAGATATTTCATGTGCACCCAAATATGGGGAAAATAACAAAAAAAAAAGGAAAATGCAAAAAAAGGGGAAAGATTGATAAGATGGATTTTTAAAAAATAATTAAAAACCTTTCCTTATTTTTAGTGTTATGTGTTAATGAATTCATGGCTTTATAAGGATGATTATCTCAAAAGTGAGGATTTTAACCCAGCCTCACGATTTACTCCTATACAACTTAATGTTAATGTCCTCCAGTAAGTCCTCCACAATAGTAATTGTTTGAGGTATGATTCAAATGCTTCCTGACCTCAAGTCCAATATTTCACCCACTGGGCTATCTGGTCTCTCCCTACTATGTACTTGTGAAATTTATTTTTTGAACTCAGGTGTAAGACGACATTTATTAGATTTTACCTTACTCCATGAAATCCAATATTCTGTCCAGCTGAGATCTTTTTGAATCCTGACTGTCATTAGTGTATTAGCTATCCTAATGAAGTCTGTGCCATCTAAACAGTTAATAAGCTTATCAATAATGTCCATTATCAAGTAAATGGTGAACATGACAAAGCACAGATATATGAAGGGAGTTCACTGATAAAAGGCAGCAATGGACTTTGGACTAGGAATTGAAACATCTGGGTCCAAAGCCAATCTCTTACACTTTGTGTAAGACCTTTAAGAATATAAGTTTCAGGGCAGCTAGGTAGTGAAGTGGATAGGGTACCAGCCTATCTGGCCTCAGACACTTAACACGTCCTACCTGTGTGATGCTGGGCAAGTCACTTAATCCCAACTGTTTCAGAAAAAAAAAAAAAAGAATGTAAGTTTCCTTCCCTGTGAAATGGGCATAATGTAGTAACTAAATCATAAAGTTGCTGTAAGAACTCTATGAGATAACATATCTAAAGTGCTTTACAAACTTTAACATGTTTTATAAATAAGTCAATGAAAATATTTGCTAAGCACTTACTATGTGCCAAGCACTCTGCTAAATTTTAAAGTTGAAAAAAAAAAAAAGGCAAAGCCACAGTTCTCATGCCCAAAGAGCTCCCATTTAAATGGGGCAGATAACACTATATATTTATAGTGTTAATATATAAATAACTATATATTGATATAGGGTTATATACAGGATAAATTCTAGGTGATTTCAGAGGGGAGCAACTATAAGAAGTTTGGAACAGTCTTCCATAGAGGTGAGATTTGCTTTGAATCTTGAAGAAAATCCAAGAGGTAGAGGGGAGGGAAAGCATTCTAGTCATGAGGGATTGCCTAAACAAATGAATTGAACTTGGAAATGGAGCATCATGAGGAATAGCAAACAGTGCGTGGAGAGCAGGACGTTTTAAGAAACCTGGAAAATGTAGGAAGGAGCCAGATTGTAAAAGAGTAAATACCAAACAGAAGGTTTTATATTTAGTTCCATAGGTCACAGGGAACTACCAGAGTTTGTTGAGTAGGTGCTGTAGCAATATCACTTTGGTAATTGACTGGAGGAATATGGATGTTAACAGATTTGAAACAGGAAGACCAATTTGAAGGTTATTATAAAAATCCAAGTGTGATGGGATGAGATTGATGGCTAGGGTAGAGAAAAGGGGCCACATGTGAAAGATGTCATGAGGTAGAAACAACTTATTAGTTATCTAGGTTGAATACAAGTAAGGAGTTAAAGATGCTGATAAAGGATCCAAACCTGGATGATTGAGAGGATGGTGGTACCTTAGATAGTAAAAGGAAAAATTGAGAAGAGGTGGAAAGTTTTATAGAAATACAATTAATTCTGTTTTGCAAATGTTGATTTTGAGATGCCCAAGGGATATCAAATTCAAGATGTCCAAAGAGCAATCAGTTGGTGATATGGGACTAGAGTGAGCAGGACTGCACATAATAGATTTAGGAATCACCTGCATAGAGATTACCTAGGGAGATCACATAAAGCTCTGATGCCTAACCTTTTTTTGCTATCTGGTAAAGGTGAAGGATCGCTTCTCAGAACAATATATTTTTTTAAAAAACCGGTTAAAAATAATTAAATCCAATATATGTAAACATCTTTATACAATTAGCATGTTGAACAAGAGAAATCAGATCAAAAAGGAAAAAATGAGAAAGGAAGCAAAATTCATGGCTCTCTTCATCACAAGATCATTGGAACTGGCCTCAATAATCTCAATGTTGAAAAGAACCACGGCCATCAGAATTGATCTTCATATAATCTTCTTGTTACCATGTACAGTGATCTCGTGAGAACAGTATTTTAAATCATAAAATATAATCCCTAAAAGAACAAAGGAAATCCAAATTTAGTGGAAATTGAGGTGTATTTTCCCTACTAAGTTCATGGACCTCCTGAAATTTATCCACCAGCTTCCTAATGTTGATCCAAGGTTAAGAACCATCGGTATAAAAGGAATTAAAAGAGATGTGGACAGAACTTTGAGGGTCCCCCATAATTAGTCAGTTGAATTTGATATCTCTCTAAGGAGACTAAGGAGCAATCAGGCAGATAGGAAGAGAACCAGGAAAAGGGAATTATTGGAGAGAAAAAAAGAGGATGAAAGACAATGTCAAAGGATGCAGAGAGGACAAAGGTTGAGAAAAGGCCACTGGATTTGATAGTAAAGAGAGATTCTTGGTAATCAGTTTGGCCTGAATGATGAGGTCAGAAGATAGATTATTGAGAGTTTAGAAGAGAACTGTACAAGAGGAAGTGGAGGCAGCGATTGCCTCCTCAAGGAATTCAGCCAAGAAGAGAAAGGAGAGATATCCATGAGGATTTGGTAGCATCTACTGTTTTCCAGCCATTGGGCATCAAGAGACAAAAATCAAACAGCTCTTACCCTCAAAAAGCTTATTTGGTGTTAAACATTTAATTAAAAACTTTGCATCCCCCCCAGAATCCCCTAGTGGAATATTTGGCTCAGCCCCCAGATAATCAGTCCCACATGATACATCACCACTGAAGAAAAGAGATCCTTTTACTCAGACCGGTTGGGAAAGTCAGCTTGGTTCAGTTGGAAAGTTGGATTTGCTGGGTTTGCATTCTAGCTCTATCATGGACTACCCTAAGCTAAGGCTTTACAGAATCCACTGAACTTCCCTGGGCCTCAGTTTCCTAATTTCTTGAAAACAAGGCCACTTTTGGTATTCATGAACATCTGTGGCCATGGCACACCCAAACACTCAGTCAAAGGCCCTTTCCCAACCAGTCTGAGTAAAAGGATCTCTTTTCTTCAGTGTTGATGTATCAAGTGGGACTGATTGTCTGGGGGCTGAGCCAAATATTCCACTAGGGGATTCTGGGGGGGATGCAAAGTTTTTAATTAAATGTTTAACACCAAATAAATATACCAGTATTAGCATTTCCCCTGCCCTAGGGAGGAAAGGTAGGAGGGCCAAGTGCTAGAAGTAAAGGTTTTATGACTGCTGAGGTGTCATCTATTGAAAATCAAACACCACCCCAAGTCAGGCTGCAGAATCAGAATTTCTACATCTGTAAAAACTGTGTATGTAGAGAGGAGTGGGGGAGAGGGGAATGTGCTAGGTGATATGGGCTCTAAAATTATGGCTTTATTTAGGATCTGCATTGTGTATGTAAAGGAAAGTAAAAACAAAAAGGTATTTTTTTATTTTTTTATTTTTTTTTATTACTTCAGTAATAAACATTTCCATAGGGGGTCACAGCATTTGGGAGTTCAGAGTCTCACCACATATATATATATATATGCCTCAAGTCCACCTTAAAAGAAAGCATGTTTGCCTGAGGACACCTCCAAGGACTTGGAGAATCCCAAAGTAATTTCACATCATGATTGTTTCCATTGAGTGGAAACAACCATGAAAAATGAAACTGGAATAGCATGAACCTGGCTCAGAAAAAAAATGGGGATGTAAGGCACGAGTCTTAGGTCTTAAAGACTATAGTAAGCAGCCACAGATGGGATCTTAGAAATCAGCTAGCCCATCTTCCTCTCTCTATCTCTCTGTCTCTGTCTCTTTCTCTCTCTCCCCTTCCTTCATTTTCCCTCTCTTTCTCCCTCTCCTTCCTTTTTTCCCTTTCTCTCTTCCTCTCTCTATTCTCTTTCTCTCTTCCCCTCTTTTTCCTTACCCCTTCCATCCTTCTTTGGTCTACCCTCGAAGTCTTTAGTTGAAAACAAAATTTAAACTGAAGACAGCAGCAGTTTTCCTCTAAACTTTATATTCTCCCTTTCTTATTGGTACAGTAACAATTCAGTGAATTCCTATATTACCCAAGCACGTGCATTTAACAAATCCTGTATTCTGGCGCCATTGCAATTCCTGCAATACCTCCTTTGACTCCGTTTGTTTGCTATCACACACATACACACAGAAAGACAGAGCAAGAGAGAAAAAGAGTGAGAGAGACAGACAGACAGACAGACAGACAGAGATGGTGAGAGAGAGACAGAGAGACAAAGAGAGAAACAGAGAGATACACAGAGACAGACAGAGAGACAGGCAGAGACAGAGACAGAGACAGAGAGACAGAGAGAAACAGAGACAGAGACAGAGAAACAGAGAGACAGAGACAAACAAGAGAGAGCTGCAATTAATATCTTGGCTTATATGGGATCTTTCAACTATGAAATCCTATGACTCAATGAAATCATCATTTTACCTTGAAGGCTCCCATGACTGGAGACAACTCTTCCTCATATATCCAAGATAATTCAGGAGAAAATACTCAGAACAGGTAGAAAATGGAGGATCCTAACCCCTCTAGGGCATTATCCTTGGTACTAATGAGCACCTCCAGGTCTCTGTTCTTTGGCTTTTCTGGACCACCACCACAACAAAAAAGATTTTCTTGCAGTCCTCTCTTACTGGCTTGTATGTTCTTAATTTCTAGCTTGCTATGACAATATTTCCTATATGCTTAAGTGAGGCTGACTTTGATGGGGAGAGGGAATATTTCTGAAAACAATTTAAAAGAGGCTTGTTTAAATCTCTAAGTGCATCAGAGAGTAGTATTCAGAGGCAGAAACCTTATCCTAATGAGCTCCATGTGACAGCCGCAGGGATCTAATATAAGGAGAGATCTGTATCAGTTGGGAATCTGGGCAGGCTTGCAAGAGAGATGGTGCTCAGTTTCAAATTGGGGGCCACTTCCTCTCCCCCCCTTTTTTTTACTTTCCTGGGAATAGTAGAGATTGGGACATGGTCAGCTTAGTTTTGTGGAATTTATCAAAGAAGAAAAGAAAAACAAGAAGATTTCAATATGCTCCTTACATCTAGAAATAAATTCTGGGTTCTTGGTTTTATGGGAGCAGGCAACCAGTTAATGTGCTTCTGGCTAGGTTAACCTTGACTTTAAAAGATACAAAGACATTCCATGGCTTTTCCAATTGTGTGACTCAGAGAAAAGGCACTTACCTCCTCCATCACTTCCTCTGGTTCTAGATCTAATTGAACAATGAGGCAGGATCAGAGAACCTCAGGTCCAGGAAGCTTGTAAATGATATATCACAGCTCCCTCATTTTATGACGGAAAAAGTAAAATCTGGTGAAATGATTTAATATCTTTTTCATTGCATATGATGAGAGATGTCAGAGGGAGGCTGATCACTTATGAGTCCCACTAGGATCACTAATGAAACATTTACTCATGTTGCAGGCATTGGATTTGGGAAGGAGGTGGCCCTTTGAGAGAGAAGCAGAAGGGAGCCAAAAACCAGATTGCTAGGATCAGATAAGGAATAAATAGAGGAAGAAGAGTCACTGAGATTTGATCACTCCTCCAAAAAATTTGCCAGTAAAGATGAGACAAGAAATGAAACAGCAAGATGGCAGATGTGTGTGTGTATACATCTACACATATAAACACACATGCATATGTAGATGTATCTATCTATATATATATATATATATATATATATATATATATATATACACATGTGTGTGTGTTATTTTTTAACTGATAGGGGTGGCTTGGCTTTGTTTACAAGCAGAGGGGAAGGAATTAGTGGAAGGGAGAGATAGCAGAGATAAAAAAGAAAGGGAGTTTTGGGTGAATCAGGATAATGGAGGAGACCAGAGGAGATAGCCAGTGTAATTTAATTTAGAAAGCAGAGCACTTAAAGTCAAGAAGAGATGGATTCATGTCCCATTTCAGAAACTTTTGTGCTGTGTGACCTTGACAAATCATTTGCTATCCCTGGATCTCAAATTTCTCATTGTTAAAATGAGATTTGAATGATCATTGGGTACATTGAGGACCCATCCAGCTCCAGACCTCTGATGCTTCTAACGCTAAATATCTTATGAATTCAAGATCCTATTTTCACTTCGGTTGTATGAAGAACATTTCTGTCTCCAAGAGAAGAGGAAGACTAAAGAAA
Source organism: Myrmecobius fasciatus (assembly GCA_023553655.1). Taxonomy (NCBI): domain Eukaryota; kingdom Metazoa; phylum Chordata; class Mammalia; order Dasyuromorphia; family Myrmecobiidae; genus Myrmecobius; species Myrmecobius fasciatus. The sequence continues at coordinate 363,343 of JAJPUD010000950.1, forward strand.
TAGAGGGATTTTGAGGTAGAAAGGGGAAATAAGGAAGGTCATTTTAGAGGGCTTCTATTTTCTCGGTAGATTAAATGGCTACACTGAGTGTGAAATACAAGTTTAGTGAGTGTAATGGAATGAGAGAAGTGGGAAGAATGGGAGAGAGGGGTTACATAGCTGAATTTCAGAGTTCAAGGTAACAGACACAGAACAATGCCAGAGTGATGGTAGGACAACATGGCAGGGAGGTGGCCATTGATATATCAAGATATTAGAGCAGACAGCAAATGTTTACTACATATAGGGCTGTTGTTTTAGGCACAGTACAAAATGCCAAGACAACCCAGCTCTTTGTCCTCAAGTAGCTTCAAAAGAAAATAATTTGACTTTTCCACATTTTTCAAAAATATCATTTTGGAGCAACACATCTAAAGAGAGAGTGTGTGAGTGGACATTAGGGCACCATTGCAAAATTAATGCCAGTTTCCTTCCCTTTGCTGCATCAGCCAGCCCTCTGTCAGAGCACAGATCAAAGTAATACTCACAGTTTATGCTATCTTTTGCCTGGTCCTTTTATAAGCCAAACAAAACTCATTAAAAAAAATAATATAAAAGTTTGTATTACAATTAAAGACAAATGTGTTCCATTTGAAATGTTTATTATTGGCCCAATATCTTCAGACAGTTATATTTCCAATCCTGTTTATAGAATACTTAAAACCAACAACATATATCCAAGCCTGAGCCTTTAAAATCAATCACTTCCCTAGTCTTTTACACATGATGCTTGATGTTAACAACTGGTGGTATGTGTCAAGAGCCTGCTCAGAATGGTAAGGGATAGTTTAAGTATTGGATATAACAGGATAGAAAGATGGCATGTAAAAGAAGTAAATTCAGCAGAATCAGACCTTCAATTGTATTAAGGAAAGTTTTTTTTTTAATTTATGGCAAGAATTTATTCTTTTTTGGAAACATCTTATTTTTTATGTTAAGGTCTGATTCAGCTGAATTTACTTCCTTTGCATCTTTTTTACTGCTTTCTTTGAAGTTTCTAAACTTTTGTGCTTTTGGACGAATTTTGCTATTATTTTTTGAACTCCGTAAGTTAATATTTTTAGTAATTAGCTAGAATGATATTGAATAAATAGATTAGATAGGTAAAATTATTATTTTAAAAAAGTATACTAGCTTTATCTACCTATAAAAATAAATATTACGTCAATTATTTTTATCTAACTTTATTTGTATAAAAGTGTTTTGTGATTGTGTTCATACAATGTCTATGTCTCTTTTGGCAGGTATATGCTCAAGTATTTTATACTGTCTAAGTATTTTATATTGTCTAGGTATTTTAAATAGTCTAAAGCTATATTGAGTAATATTGCTGACATAATTTCTCTATTTTCACTTTTGATTAAATCTATTTTGACTTTGGCTTTGTTTGAGATCATGATTACTATTCCTACTTTTTTAATATAGTAAATTCTGCTCCTAACCTTTAAAAAAACAAAAGAAAGATGGCATAGAGTGAAAGTGCTGACTAGAGACGGACAACTAGGATTTGAATCCCAGTCCTGTCACTAAACAACATCATGATCCTGGAAATTTACTTTGTCTCTCTGGTCCTCAGTTTTCTTCTCTGTAAAAGGGGACTCAGTCTAGATAAGTGATGTTAAACTCAAGTAGAAATTTGTTATTGTTCAATCATTTTTAGTTATGCCCAATTATTCATAATCCAATTTGGTATTTTCTTAATAAACATTAAACATAAAAATAATAATGGAATAGTTTATCATTTCCTTCTCCAAATCATTTTACAGGTGAGGCAATTGAGGAAAACAGGGTGAAGTGATTTGCCCAGAATCACATCACTAGAAATTGTTTGAGACTGAATTTGAACTCAGGAAGATGAGTCAGCCTGACTCTAGGCCCAATGCTTTATCCACTATGGCATCTCCTCACTACTCCTAATGGGACAGAAATGACAGTATAGATATGACTTATACATATTGACTTAATTTTAAAGGGTAATGTTATTGATATTTTTAACTTATTTTTATAATACTTCCCAATTGCATTTTAATCTAGTTCAGGCTATTCATTACACAGTGGTTCGTGTGCCCAGGAAGTGGGCCAGTGTTTGACAGCTCTGTAGTAGATAATCCCTAAAAGTCCTTGTGATTGTGTTGCCCGGCCAATGAGGATCAAGTCTTGAAACTTGTGAGTGGACTGGTTCTAGTCCAAGCAATTATGTAGAAACTTGGTAGGGGGGGGGGACTTGTTTCTGAACATAGTAACTTGGGGGCTTGTGTTAGGTGGTGATTTTTTTAAAAGGCTTCAAATTAGCTGCAGAGTCATTAGAAATGATGATTCAGTAATTGTTGAGTAAGACTTGAATTGATACCCAAAAGGGGCAAGCCAGTCTGGTATCTATCCTTTCTTCGCAGCTAAAGGCAAAGTAGGACCATGTCAGGCTGCGTCCAAAGCTGTATACATGAAGGAAACTCTATACTTGGGGAGTAGCTTGGAGCATGTGGAGGTTAAATGATGCATCTGAGCATCCCAGCAGAGAGTAAATGCCATAAAGCCAGGTCTTCTTGCCTCCAAGCCCAGAATTCCATCTGTTACACTAAGATGCCTCAATATGGCATATGCAAATCTGAGGAATATGGACAAAAGAAGAAGCTTTAACAACAGAACAATCACAGAAGAGGAGGTCAGCCTTGAACAAAGAAGAGTTTTGAGAGGTAGAGATAGGGAATAGATGCAATTCAGGCATTCAAGATGGTGGGAGAAGGAGTGTCAAATTTGAGGAACAGTCTCTAGAATACAGAGTTTGTGAAAATTTGTGTGAAATCAGACTAGGAGGAAGGATAGATTGGGACCAGATAATGAATGTTCTTAAAAGTCAAACTGAGAGGAGGAGCCAAGATGGAGGAGTAAAGGCAGGGACTGGCCCAACCTCTCCCCTAAACTGCTCCAAACAAATTTTAGAGCATCAGAATGTCTAAAAAGACAAAGTAGAACATTTTCCAGCTGAAGGCAACTTAGAAGGTCAGCAGAAAAGATCTGTGGAACCAGGGTGGGAGCCCAGGACAGACTGTGCCAGTGTAGCCTCAGCCCAGGTCCAGACTGCACTGTCAGCAAGGAAGGACCCCTGAATGGGCAGCAGTGATGGAAGTTTCTGGACCTCTCAATCTGGGGACACCAGGGAGGACTCAGGAGGTCAGCAGAGCGGGTCTGTGACAACAGGATGGGAGGCTGATGTTCAGTCCCAGCACAGACTGCACCAGCACAGCCCCAGTTCCAACCCAAGCAGTGTTGCTTTAGCACATTGGATCTTATGGCTACTTTGGGTCCGGGACCCTTGTGACAGCTCCAGGGCAGAAAAAACGTGTTTGTGATCAGATTCCTAGAAGGATCTCTGAAAACAGCTGTACAAGCCCCCTGAAGCTTGGGACAGTGCACCCTACACTGTGGAAACAGCCCTACTTTAACAAAGAGTTAAAAGGGGAGCAATAGGCTAAGAAAATGAGCAAACAACAAAAAAAAAAGTTTTGATCATTGCAAGTTATTATGGTGACAAGGAAAATCAAATCATACACTCAGAAGAAAACAAAGTAGAAGCTACATGCAAAGCCTTCAAGCAAAATAAGAATTGGGCTCAGGTCATAGAAGAGATCAAAAGGGACTTGGAAATCAAGTAAGAGAAATAGAGGAAAAAATAGGAAAAGAATTAAAAGTGCTGGAAAAAAAGAAATACAAAAAGCTAATAAGAAGAATACCTTAAAAAGCAAAAATAGCCAATTGGAAAAGGAGGTACAAAAGCTCACTCAGGAAAATAATTCTTAAAAAATAAAATTGATCAAATGGAAGGTAATGACTTCATGTCAAATAAAGATAAAATAAAACAATAAAGATACAAAAAATGAAAAAAAATAGAAAAAAATTTGAAAAAACCTGATAGGAAAATAATTGACTTGGAAAATAGATGCAAGAGAGATAATTTAAAAATTATTGGTTTACCTGAAAGTCATGATCAAAAAAAGAGCCTGGACAACATCTTTCAAGAAATTATCAAGGATAATTGTCCTAATATTCTAGAACCAGAGAGTAAAATACAAATTGAAAGAATGCTCCAATCACCTCCTAAAAGAGATCCCAAAATGAAAACTCCCAGGAATATTATAGCCAAATTCTGGAGCTCCCAGATCAAGGAGAAAATATTGCAAGCATCCAGAAATAAACAATTCAAGTATAGTGGAGCCACAGTCAGGGCAGCACAAGATTGAGCAGCTTCTACATTAAAGGACTGAGGGCTTGGAATAGGATATTTCAGATAGCAATGGAACTAGGATTGCAACCAAGAATCACCTACCCAGCAAAACCTTCAGAGAGAAAGGTAGTCATTCAATGAAATAGAGGATATTCAAATATTCATGATGAAAAGACCAGAGCTGAATGGGAAATTTGATTTTCAAATATAGAACTCTGAAGGAACATAAGGAGGTAATCAGGAAAGTGATATAAGGAACTTAAGCTTTATCTGTTTACATTCCTACACAGGAGGATATTACTTGTAAGTCATTAGAACTTTCTCATTATTATGGCAGTTAGACAGAATGTATATAGACAGAGGGCACAGGTGTGAGTTGAATATGAAGGGATAATATCTTTTTTTTAAATGATAAAATTGAGAGAGGAATGTTCTGGAAGAAAGGGAAATGGAGAAGTGGAATTGTGTTGATTATCTGTCATAAAAAAAGAGACAAGAAAGGGTTTTTACAGTGAAGGAGAAGAGAGGGAGGAGATGGCGAGTAAGTGAACCTTACTCTCATCAGAATTGGCTCAAATAGGAAATAACATACATACTCAATAAGGGTACAGAAATCTATCTTACCCTGCAGGAAAATAAGAGAGGAACGGGATATGGGAAGGGGAGAGGAGGAGTAGTTAGCAGCAAAACATTTTGAGGAGGGCTAGGGTGAAAGAAATAGAATAAATGGGGGGAAATTAGCTACAGTAATTGTAAAAAGATTTTTTTTTGCTTTTTTTTGCTGAGGTAATTGAGGTTAAATGACTTGCCCAGGATCACACAGCTAAGGAATGTTGAGTGTCTGAGATCAAATTTGAACTGAGGTCCTCCTGACTTCAGGGCTGGTGCTCTATCCACTGCGCCACCTAGCTGCTCCCAAAAAGATTTTCAAACCAAGTTTCTCTGATGAGACTTCATTTCTCTCTCTCTCTCTCTTTTTTTTTTTTTTTTGCTGAGGCAATTGGGGTTAAGTGACTTGCCTAGGGTCACACAGCTAGGAAGTGTCTGAGACCAGATTTGAACTCAGGTCTTCCTGACTTCAGGGCTGGTGCTCTATCCACTACGCCACCTAGCTGCCCCCAGCCACCTAGCTGCCCCGAGGCTTCATTTCTCAAACATAGCAGGAACTGAGCCAAATTTACAAAAACTAAGAGTCATGTCCCAATTGATAAATGATGAGAAGATATGATCTGTGCCCAAAGTGTTATAAATTCATGCATATCATTTGACCTAACAACACCACTCTCGTAGGCATGGATACCAAAAGAGAATCTGAAAAAAAGGGGGGAAAGGGAGGTGGCGAATGACCTATATGTACCAAAAATATTTATAGCATCAATTAAGGCAAAAAAAGGAAACTGAGGGAATGCCCACTAATTGGGGAAAGGCTCAATAAAGTATGGCATATGTTTGTGATGGAATATTACTATTCTATGGGAAATGATGAGCAGGATGCTCTCAGGAAAAAAAAAAAAACAACATCTGGAAAGTCCTTCATGAACTCAAACACAGTGAAATGCATTGTACATTAAGTAATAGCAGTGTTCTGGAATGACCAGATGTAAATGACTTTGCTATTATTCCTAGTAATATAATCATCTACAACTTCTCTGAATGACTTGTGATGAAAAATCCTATCCATACTCAGAGAAGGAACTGAGTGTGTCTGAATACAGATCGAAACGTTCTCTCCTTCTCTTTCTATCTTTTTTTAAACAATTTTTCGTGAGAGTTTTTATTTTTCATTAGGGTGGGAGATCTATTTTTTTTCACAACTTGACTTTTATGGAAATATTTTGCATAACTTCACATGTGTTTTCTTAATTGTAGGTGGGGATAAGAAAAAAAAAACCTAGAACTCAAAAATCTTAAAAATAAATTGTAAAAAAATTCTTTTGAATGTAATTGGGGAAAAGTAAAATTAAAAAGTCAAGCTAAAGGATTTGCATTTTATCTGTAAAGCAGTAGCGTGCCACTGAAGTCTTTTGAGCAGATGAGTAATATGCTCATATCCTAGAAAAATCATCTCGGCAACTATGTGTATGCTGGATTGAAAGAGCCTAGAAGGAAGGAAACCAGTTAGGACACCATTAGAATAATTCAGGTGAGATGTGAAAAAGGACCACGTGAATGAAAAGAATATAGATAATATGGAGGCAGTTCTTGGCAACTGACAGATTAGGAAGATGAGGATCCTGTCAGGAGACATAAGAAAAGGTTGGTTTGTGAAGTAAAGATATGACTATAAATTGAGAGACCTGCTTCTTTGGCATCCTCTCTGCCCTAAGACGGAAGGGATCTTGGGAACTTTGTGGTCAGAGGCCCTCAGGCCAATTCTTGGCCAACTGTCTTTAGAACCCAATGGAATACTTGGTGGAAAGTAGGTGACTGGATTGAATAGCCATTTGTGTAATTTTTACCTGACTAATCTGGATGATGGTGAATGATAATTCACTAAAGAGAAACCAGATCAACTGATTTAGTTTTGAATTTTATTAGTGCCTATTGTTATTCAGCTCTCTGTGAAGCACACAGGCAGGAATGGGGAAGGCAAAAGTGGATTTTGTTTTGAAAACTCTTTGACTGCTTGTTTAAAGTTCTTAAAAGTTATGCTATAAATTATGGGTCCTTTCTTGATCTTTTCAATCATAGATAATCCTCCTTCCTGAGTTACTTTGTTTATAGCAGCCAGGAAGACCGGAGGGAGCTGGATGATGCAATAGATAGAGTGCTAGGATTAGAGTTAGGAATACCTGAATTCAAATGTGGTTTCAGACACTTACCAGTTGTGTGGCCCTGGGCAAGTTTCTTCATCAGCAAAATGAACTGAAAAAGGAAATGGCAAACCACTATAGTCTCTTTCATTAAAAAAAAAAAAAAAAAAAATAGGATCATGGACAGTTGATTGAAAGGACTGGAAAACAACAGGAAGGTCTAACAAATCCTGCTTCAGATATGTCTTGTCTGTGTGATCATGGGCAAGTTATTTAACCATAATTCAAATGAAATAACATAGAAAGCACTTTGTAAGCCTTAAAGCAGTTGGTAAATGCTAATTATTACTTATTATCAGTTTTCTTATCAGTAAAATGGGAGGGTTGGTCTTCATGGACTTCTTCAAGTTGAAATCTATGACCCTCTGAATATACTGTCCTGACGTATATGAATAAATTCTTTAAATTTTCAGTGATCTGGGTATTCAGCTGCTAAGATGGAAGGTGCTGACTAGTGTTGGTGGAAATAGGTCCCTATACCAAAGAAATCACATATAGGTTCCTAGTCTGGTCCTCCTGCTATAGCTTATATATACTGTGTGTGTGTGTGTGTGTGTATGTGTGTGCACACATGGGCTTTATTTAACGCAAATGGAATGGAAACTCCTTAAGAACAAGAGTGAATCATTTTCTTGTTTCTACTTTTCAGTACTTAGGACAGTGACTGATCTTAGATCACTTAATAAATTCATGTTAAATAAATGAATACATTATAGTAAACAGCAACAGTACTATTCTTTGTCAGAAATTACAAGATTACAAATGTCCCCATTTTCTCTCCCTTTCAAGCACTGGCTAATAAAATGGCTTTACCCTACAGGAAGGTCCTAATTAATTCTCATTAATCTTGATAATAAGGCACAAAGTATCTTGACCCTTTGGAATAAGGATGTGAGAGGCTAATCTGGCTATCTAATGCTGTCATTTTTACTTTACATCTTGAAGTATGGACTCAGGAATGGGCAGTGGGACTAGATAAAGAAAGCGGTTTTCCATTGTTAATAGAGTTTGACTTCTTGGTTCAAAACAAACCTGAAAAAGGGAGGGAAAGTTGCTCCCCACACTTCTGTAAAAAAAAAAGCAACTTCAGTTATGGTATAGATTTTGGAACATGAAAGGCACAAAGCATTGGGGAAGCTGAACAGTAGACCGTTTCTATTAAGACCAGAATTGGTATTTGCATGACTACGTAGAAGAAACATTAAAATGCAAGGAGCCCCCACTCATGGTTCTGGCCCTTTCTTCTCCCTTTTTTTGTGGTGGACAGAGTACCAGTTGGTGGCTCCCATGAGAAGTTTGAGACTAGAAGAGAGATCAATTGGTCATCATTTTCATCTTCTCTGTAAAAATGTTTGTGTGTCCATCTCTTTAAGGTTATTGTAAAGAAGTAAATTATCATTATATCTTGCTGGTTTAGTTGTTTTTAGTCATGTCCTACTCTTTGTGACCCTTTTGGAAGTTTTCTTGGCAGAGATATTAGAGTGGTTTGCCAATTTCCTTCTCTAGCTTATTTTTCAGATAAAGAAACTGAGGCAAATGGGGTTAAGTGACTTGTCCCTGATCCACATAGCTAGTAAGTGTCTAAGGCCATATTTAAATGTGGGAAAGTAAAATTTACAGACTCTAAATTCAGCACTATTAACCACTAGCTGCCCATCATTATGTCTATTTATAATATCTTCAAGGGTAAGGTATGGATTTGTGATTTCATCAGGCTACAGAGCTTCAGGTATATTCAAATGCTCCTTCTACCAAGGTAGACCTGCAGGTGTCCTTAGAGAGTTACCTGGGGCATTGGGTAATTTAATTACTTGCCCAAGGTCACCAGCCACTTTGTGTCAGAGGGAAGATTTGAAATCAGGTCTTCCTCACCCTGAGACCTCCTTCCTACTCATATACCCTCATACTTCTCATGAACATAATTGACAATAATAAGAGACATTTATATAATAATTAAAGGTTTGGAAAGTGCTTTACGTACCTCATCTTAATTAATCCTCATGAGAATCCTGGGAGGAGATATTTGAGATATCATTCCCATTTGACAGCCGAGGTCCGATAGGGAACAAGGCTTATGCTACTATTGCATGTCAGAGGCAGGATTCAACCCAAATGTTTCTGACTCCAGATCTCCACTCTGTCCACTAAGATAACATTTTTCAATTTGTAAAATTTGCCTGATTGTGCTCACAGAACTAGAGATGAAAATTGTCTGTGTATTCGGAAGGGATTTAGCCAGCCTCACATCATTCAAATACCTTGAGAGTTACTGTCTGGGAAGGAATCTGTCACACCCCACTATGCCTCCATTTTAAGGGCCTTATGGGAAATATTGTGATTAAAATACACATATGTTGGGAAAATAAATGGGCTAAAAGATGTACTATGATGCTGGCTCATGAAACCAGTCTTCTGGGAATACCACTGGCTTGCTTTGTCATCAGATATGATAGAAATTGCAAGTGCTTATATGATGTTGAGAGGAGGAAAGAAAGAAGGAGGGAAGGAAGGAAGACGGAAGGAAGGAAGGAAGGAAGGAAGGAAGGAAGGAAGGAAGGAAGGAAGGAAGGAAGGAAGGAAGGAAGGAAGGAAGGAGGGAGGGAGGGTGGAAGGAAGGAGGGAGGGTGGAAAGAAGGAGGGAGGGAGGGAGGGGTGGAAGGGAGGGAGGGAGGGAGGGAGGGAGGGAAGAAAGGAAGGAGGGAGGAAGGGACAAAAGAAGGGAGGGAGGGAGGGAAGAAGGAAAGGAAGAGAAGAAAGGAACGAGAGAAGGAGGGAGGGAGGGAGGAAGGAAGGGAGAGAAGGAAGGAAAAGGTTAAGAGGAAGAGAAAACACATATAGGGGTGTGGTGACCAAGGAAGGGAGTTTGGTCTAGGAAGTCACTGGGTGCTGAGGGAGTCATAGGGGAGAGGCTTGACACATTCTTTTTAGGATCTTTGGAAATCTTGATTTGATTATGATGCCAGAGTTGGAGGACTTGGGAGAGAGTATACATATAGTGGCAAGGAAATACTTCCACTCCTTTGGAAGTCACCACCAAATTGGGCTTCAATGTTCTTTAGTGAACTAGATTAGATTACATCTCTCTCTAAAATTATAAGACATCGAAGGCCTCATGACACATTACATCATCTCACCTTTGGAAATCACCAGGAGTTTTATAGAAGTTATCTCATTTGAGTCTCACAACAAACTGGAGAGGTGAATACTGCTGATATTGTTATCCCCATTTTCCAGATGAGTCAACTTTGGCTCAGAGAGGTAAAATAATTTGAACTCCATAACCTTAGTCATATCCCTTCAACTTTACAATTCCTAACTTTCTCAAATGAAACAAATTTGTATCTTCTGTCTCATGGGACATTTGTGAGGGGAAAAAAATTAGATATAAATTATGATTATGACTTCATTTCTTTCTCAATTGTTTTGTCTTTCTCCAGGAAGTCTTCATGGAACAATGGGGCATAAAGCACTGAATTGTAGGGAGAGGAGCTGGATTCAGCTCTCCCATTTGTTATCTACATGGACTCAAAAAAAAAAATTCTATATCTCTGGGTTCCTAGTAGTCTCAGATAAAAAATGAGGGAATGAGTCTAGATGGCCTCAAAGGTCTCTTCTCATTCTAAATTGATGATTTATTTCAAATCTTTTTTTCCAAAAGGAGCTATTCCCTTGAAAAAATAAATTGAAAAAAAAAAAAGAAAAAAGAAATTGGCCTTAGCAGGAAAGTTGGGCATTGCCGGCTGGGTCCCTTCTGGTTTTTCTTTACATAGTCTGTGTTCCTAACAAAAAGCAGAAATGCTCCATCTCATCCACGTTGACACAATCCACATGGTGGGGAATATTTCAGAGCCCTATGTATCAAATTTCCAAGAAGTTCCAAAAGCACCACATATATACAGTGTCACAACGGCAGCACTCAGTTACATTCTAGCCTTAAAATGTGCAGAGACGCCCAATGCTTCCACCCTTCAAATGATGAATGGAAGAATTTCAGCTGTTCTCTGCAAACTTCATAGTTACCATCAATTCCCGCAGGACAATAAACAGCAGGTACGGTGTGAGTGGATGGGAAGCTACTTTAATGAGCCTTCTGACATTCGCTAATGGATTGAATGCTGGGCCTGGAGTCAGGAAGAACAGAATTCAAATTTGGTCTCAGATACTATCTATGTGACTTTGGAAAAGTCAATTAACCTCAGTTTCCTTCTCTATCAAGTGGGGATAATATAATGCCTATCTTTCAGACTTGTAAGATTAGCACAATACCCTGCATATAATAAGTAGCTTGTAAGGTTATTATTATTAATGAAATTTCCTTCAAATTCATCCTAGTGTAGCCTGTAGTTGAAGAAAGAAATTACTTTCCCATCCTCCTTTGCCTTATTTTTTATAGGAATATTCAAGCAGTCCACCTAAATGGTGAAAAAGTCTAAGAGGGATGGAAACAGGGCAGAGGGAAGACTCTAGGGGATGTCAAGATTGACTCCCTCATTTTAGAAATAGGGAAACTGAGATCTGCAGAGGTTAAACAATTGGCTGATTTTCTCCCTAGAGTCTAAATGCCAGTTTTCAGTGTCAGAGCAGGGGATTTGAATCCAGGTCCTTGGTTTCTATTTTCAGTGAATTTTTTTACCAGGCCCCAAGAAAGAGGAATGAGGTCTAAAAATTGCTGCTCTGATACTATCTTACTGTGTGACTTCAGCAAGATGGACCAGTTCTTCTGGCCTTTACTTCCATTTCTGTAAAATGAAGCTTTTGGTCCAGATGACCTATAAAGATTTGTTTTAAAAAGTGAATATCGGGGGGCAGCTAGGTGGTGCAGTGGATAGTGCCCTGAAGTCAGGCAGACCTGAGTTCAAATCTGGTCTCAGACATTTAACGCGTCCTAGCTGTGTGACTCTGGGCAAGTCACTTAACCCCAATTGCCTTCAGCAAAACAAAACAAAACAAAATAAAACAAAAAGTGAATATCAGGGCAAGAAATCTGAGACATGACCAGCCATCTTAACTTTTGTCTTGCCATTGGATTTTGATGATTGTGGAATACAGAGTGAGGTTGACAACTGTACAAGTTTGCTTGTGAAGTCCTTGGTCCTTTTCAAAACAAGTGCACTGAGCTGTTTTCCAAGAACAGTGTGAAGGTATGACTGTCCCTCTGGATGAGTTGAGATATTTTTAGGAAATGAACTAGGCCAAATGCAAGATCCTAAAGCATTCTCCTAGCAATGGCAAACCCCCTTTTATTCTTCACACACTAGCTAACATCATGTTGTACCTGCAGGACCGATCTTCAAATTGATAATGAAGAAATAACCTGGGGTCAAATGGGCAACATATTGAATGGGTTGATTTTGTCAGCTCTTTTTACTGGCATAATGATGGATCTTCGCCAATAAGTTTTCTACCCACACAGCTGTTTTCAATGATTCACTTCCCTTGATTTCCCAGCTGAACCATTCAGAGTTAGAATGACTGGTTTTCTAGCCGCAGCTACTAATATCAGGACTTAGGGGCCGTCTCAGTTCTTTGATTATGGGGCCATGTACTGGGGGTACACACTTCAAAACCGTACTAAAGGACATTGACCCACAGAGGTAGGGTTGCTGGAGGTTAGGATGCCAGAGGTTATGTTTCTGTGTTCAAGAGAGAGCCTGGCTCCTGGGGACTCTAAGAGACAATCATTTGTCCGGTTTCTCATGGAAAGTATACTGCTTGTCCCTTCCCAGCTTGCCTCTGTTAAGTATTGGAATCAAAATCTTCCCCAATCTGTTGGAAACTTTGAGAGGGTTCACAACTCTTCTCCATCTTCCTCTAGACAACTTCAAAAACAAACAACAATAACAACAACAACAGCATCAAACACCAAATAGCCAACCATTTAAAAATCATTTCAATGGACAAGAATCATTTACTTTGTGCCAGACTGTGGGCATAAAAAGGCAAAAATTAAACAGTTCCTGTTCTCAAGAGGTCTATATAGGGATGTTTAACCTGTGTGTGTGTGTGTGTGTGAGAGAGAGAGAGAGAGACAGACAGAAGTGAGAGAGAGAGAAACACACAGAGAGATGGACAATAATGGACTTCTTGGGCAGTCTAAGGAAGCCCAGGTACCCCTTCTCAAAAATCATATTTTTAAATGTATCAAATAAAATACATGCAAGCATATAAAGACTTTTCCTGTGAATGAGAACATTTTATTCCAACTTACCATGAAGATGGCTGAAATAGGCACTAAGGAGCTCTTAGAGTTTGACTGGACATTCAAGATGTTGCATCCTGGGTCATTGCCATCAAAGTCCAGTGTCTGCTTGGGGTAGACATCCCCCTGACTCACCAGTGGGTTTGAGGCATATTGGTTATCTTTAACCTGGTTTAGGCCTTTTTGCTGAGATGGTTTCCTGGGGGTATGGTATAGTTACTCATGCTGCAGTTTCATGGGAGCCACAGGTGAGAGGTGGGCAAATGAGCAGCCCTGAAAAGGGCTCAGCAAGCCCTCACACCAGAGGTTCTAGTCTTCCCTAAATACTCCAGATACCCTGAAGTGCACTTATCTAGTAATAAAATATTAATCTATGCAAAAACAATTTAATTGTTCCAACTGTGCTGAGAGGATTCTTGATCACCTTTGGAGGTGTGAGAATAGCCCAGGAGACTTGAATCACTCTACAGGTATTAGTTAATAAGTCAAATTGATCTTAAAAATATTGAACCCTGTTTTCACTTATCCATCCAAAACTTACTCTTCCCTTCTTCATTTTTGGTTGCATTACTAGGCAGGCCTCTGGTTAGCTCTCTCTCCCTTTCTGGAGAAGATAGGGAAAGAAACAAGCATTTATTAAATGCCCTACTATGCACTAGGCACTATTCTAAGTACATTTTTATTTTTACAAATAAATCCTCATTTGAATCTCACAAGTGAAGAAGGTGTTGTAATTATCTCTATTTTACATGGAGATAACTAAAGTAGACAGAATTAAGTGACTTGCCCAGGAACACACAGCTAGTAGGTATAGGAGGTTAGATTTGAATTCAGATCTTTCTGACTCCAGGGATAGCTCCATCTACTGAACCACTGAGCTTCCCCTCAAACCTCGATGGTTCAAACTTCATAGATCTAGAGCTGGAAAAAAAAACTTATGAATGATCTAGTCCATTCTCTTAATTTTATAGATGGGGTAGCCAAGTCTAGAGAGGTTCAAGATTTGCCCAATGTCATACAATTAATGTCAGATGCAATTCAAACCTGATTATCTGACCCTAGAACCAAGGATCTTCTGGTTTTTGACTCATGGGCCATTCCAGCAAAGTCCAATGGGATTGGCCTTCCAAATTATATTTTAATGGTCAGTTTTGCAACAGCTGGTTGTGATGACACTAGTGCAAATGATGCAATTCAAAGGGTGTGTCGACTTCAAAATCAAATGAAAAAATGACCTTTGATGCATGCTTAGTGTGCCTAATATGAGCTATTGGATGGGAAAATCTCCAGTTTCTGCCACTCCACCCCATCCTCAAAAGAACATGATGCTGTAAAGAGATTAGATTTTTCTCATGGATAGCACTGATGTTTTTCTTTAAAAAAAAAAAAAAAGTCCTGTTTCTTCTTATTAAGCGTTCATAGGAATATGGTGGTTTCAGTTTCTCTTAGCCATAAACTGCTGCTAGATATGAT
>JAJPUD010000950.1:378098-452413 GCA_023553655.1 Myrmecobius fasciatus
AAGGAGAGAGAGAAGGAGGGAGAGAGAGGAAAGGATAGACAAAGGGAAGGAAAGGGGTGATAGGAAGGAAAATGGAAGGGAGGGAGGGGAAAGGGAGAAAGAGAGAAAGGAAGAATGGGTAGAGAGGCAGGCAGACGCAGGGAAGGAGAGGAAGAGAAAAAAGAAGAGGAAGAGGAGAAAGGAAGGGGAGAGAGAAAAGGAGCAAGAGGAAGGGTTAGAGAGACAGGTAGACACAGGAAAAGGAAGAAGAGGGAGGTAGGGAAAAAGAGAGGGGGATAGGGAAAGGGAGACAGAGAAAATAGAGCTCTTTCTCATTTTTTGGAGAGGAATATCCTCAGAACAAATACATTTCAGAATCTGATACCCTCTCCCCAATAAAAGGGCAGAGAGAGGGGGTTGACAGGTAAGAGTTCTTTTTTACAGATGTTGGTCATACAATAAGACACGGGTGATAAAAATTAAGTGTAGAAAATGACTACATAGCTCAGAAAGAGTGAAATTAAAACAGCCCTTTCCAATTTCCAGGAGATATTACGTTGGCAGCATGGCAATGTTTCACAAGGCCTTATTGGAAAGCTTAGATTTGTGTGACCTTTAGAAACATGCTGGAGAACTGGGTTTTTGAAATGTGTGTGTAAGGACATTTTAAAAAGTGACATGTATAAAATTAACCGAATGAACAAGCGGGCAGAGTGATCAGAACAAATGAAGATTCAACTCTCCTGCTACGAAACTTGGGGCATCTGGAAATCTGGATTTGCTTTTCTCTAGCAACATCCCCTTCACTTAATTCTCTCCCCTCATCCCTTTGAAGTGACTATAGTCCTCAGAAAATTATCCTTTAGCTCACAGCTAATACACACGAACTGTACTACTGATCAACTGGGAAAAGCACTCCTATTCTTTAAATCTCAATATACTTGGTAATTGAATATTATTGTTCTTTGAAAAATGATGAACAAGCTGATTATAGAAAAGTCTGAAAAGATTTGCATGAATTGATGCTGAGCAAAAAAAGCAGAACCAGGGATACATTGTACACAATAAAAACAAAAATGTGCAATGATATACTATGAAAGACTTGGTTCTTCTCAGTGGTTCAAGGATCCAAAGCAATCCCAATAGACTTTGGACAGAAAATGTCATCTGCATTCAGAAAAAGAACTCAGAAGATTGAATATAAATCAACAAATGCTATGTTCACTTCTTTTTTCTGTTTTTTTTTAATCATGTTTTTTTCCTTTTGCTCCAATTTTTCTCTCCCAACATGATTCATAAAGCAAAGTATATTAAAAATAAATAAAATGACTACTACACATACACACATAGATATTATATATATATATATGTATATATATATATGTATATATATACATACACTGGGGGAAAATCTTAATATCCTTATCTGTAAAAGGAATGGGTTGATCTAAAACAATGAAGGGTGGGGGAGGGGAGGCACTGTTTTGGTTTGGTTTTTGTTTTGTTTTGTTAGGCTATCAGAATTAAGTGACTTGCCCAGGATCAAATGGCTAGTAAGTGTCTAGGGTCAAATTTGATGTGATTCCCAGGCTTTTGTTCCATCCACTGTGCCACCTAGTTGAACTCTATAGTAATGGTTCTTGATATGTAGTCCAGATATAACCAAGACCCTTTCAGGGGATTAAAACCATTTTTGTATGTTTTCATTTCTGATATGATAAATATTGATAGATATAACCCACATAAACAAAAGCTTGGGGGTTCCTCAATTTTTAAGAATATAAAAATTATTTTAAAAGTTCCAATACCAAAAACCTCGAGATAAGATTAAATCAGATTAATAATGTCCATTCCAGCTTAAATTTTGTTTCTGGTTTATTTAAGGCATCTTGTTAGAATTTCTGAGTATCAGTTTCTTTGTAAAATAATGGGATAGGACTCCATGATTTCCAAACATTGAAATCTATGATTCTATGATTCAGGGTTATTATGAAATCATAAATTATCATGAACAGATTTCTTGTTCAAGCTTTGCTCCATTTTTTTATGGTTATGTAACTAGAAAAGATAGTTTGAGATAAAATAATATGATATAGTTCTTTCCTGTAGAAGGGATCATAGTTATCTAGGGTCTAGTCTGATAAAAACCATATTCTTTCAACTGGAAGACATAGTGCCAAAATCACTGGGCAAATGTTTACTGAACAGATGTTGGTAAACAATAACAGTTGTATTGAGGTCAAGGAGAAGGCTTCAGGAATAAAGAGAAAGGAAAGTATATCAAGTGTATTTATATATACATATATATATATATTTCTTTTTTTGATTAAAGTTTTTCATCTCAAAACATGTATATAAAATTTTCAACATTCACCCTTGCAAAAACCACGTGTTTCAATTTTTTTTCTCCCTCCCTTCTCTTTATTCCCTCCCCTTTCACTCAGATCATTCCAACTCTAAATCCGATACTCTAACCACCTTGCCACCTTGCTGCCTCTAAGCCTAACTAAGGGGAGAGATACCCATCCCCTTAGATAGTGATTTTTTTTGGACACAGTTATCCATGATAAAAAGGTTGTAGTAAAATAAGTTCCTCGTCTTATAGGGTAAACTCAGATATCCATTTTCCTTGGTGATGTTGTAACAGATGATGTTTATAGCTTTCTCTCTCCTTCACTATTTTCACATTGCTATAGTTAACACCTGATACCCTCTCTCTAGGAATGAAGGCATCGAAGAACTTTTTCAGAGTATTCTTAAAATATAGTTTTCAGTTAAGGAGGTGACTTTCCATTATCGATTATGGTGGGACCCTTCCATTGGCAGGACTTTCAGTAGAAAGATTGGTCATGTTCAGAGATGGAACTAAGGAATAGCCTTTGATCTTTAAAGAAGTGTATGTAATTTGAGATGTGTTTCAGTAGGGTTGAGTAACAGACAGGACTTTTAAAGTATGACTCTTGACCTTCTCTCCCATCTTTCTTTTTCTCCTAGATCGCAACCAGAACTGTGCAGTTTGGGGACTGTTGTTATTTTCCCTTTTCCTTCCAGTTGCCAAGGAAACTGGAAGTCACATGAGTCTCCCTCCAGCCTTGCTTTCTTTCCTCCAGGGGTTATTCTGAAGAGCCTGGCTTTAGTTTTGCTTTCTTGCTATCCCTTGCTTCCCTTTAGCATAGAGATGGAAGACCTCTTACCCTTCCCTTTCCCTTTCCACAAATAAGCAGCATTTTGGCCCTGCTCCCTCCCTTTTCTTGAATGTTTCTCCCATTGTTCCTTTTCTTACCCTAGGGTCAGCCCAAAAATCAGTGGAATGGCCCCTTCTCCTTAAGTTCTCCCTTTTCCCATAAGAATTGGAAAGTCATCAAGACTATATATCCAAGGAGGTTATGTTGAGCTAAGTAGTTATCCATTAATAATTATGCATTGTGTTTATGTCAGATTATTAAACAGTCTACCTTTATTACAAAGGAGTTGTTTTATTTATCAAGTGATATGCTTATTAGCTAAGTTTCCTTATAGTCTATATGTTAATGATTCCCATAAAATTCTCTCTCTCTCTCTCTCTCTCTCTCTCTCTCTCTCTCTTTCTGTGTGTGTGTGTCTTTGTCTCTGTCTCTCCCTCTATTCCCCCCACCTTGGTATCTCTGTGTGCATCTCTGTCTCTTTCTCTCTTCTCTTTCCTTCCCTCTCTCTCTGTCTCTGTCTCTTTCTGAATCTCTGTGTTTGTCTCTCTCTTTTTCTCTCTCTCTTTCTCTCTTCTCCCTCCCCCCCCACTCTGTGTGTGTGTGTGTGTGTGTGTGTGTGTGTGTGTGTGTGTGTGTGTGTGCGCGTCTTAGATATATATTCATTTCAGGAGATTTGACTTTGAGGAGGTATATGACCAGGGCCTAAAACTACCACAAGATTCCTAGAATCTCCAAGGGGTACAATTTAAAACAACTAGTGGGAGTTAGAGGTTTACTGTCTTTCAGCAGACTGTTTGATTTTGATGCCAGTGTAGTCCCCTTCTGTTTACCCAGGAAAAATGACAGAACAGCAGAAATTTGTGTAGAGTCCTAAGAATCATCATGCTTAGCCCACTTACAAGTAGAATTTGATCTTTCCAATTCAAAAAGTATCTGTTAAACACTTATTATATGCTAGATACAAAAATAAAATGATTCCTACCCTCAAAGAGATTACATGGCACTGATAAGGTCCTCAATGGGATGTTGGACAGAGAGAAACTTAAGAACTGACCCTTGAGGCCAGAAGGGAGAAGGCATTGTGTAGAATGGATATTGTGATTTCTCAGAGACTATCTGCTAAAGTAGGTGAAGCCTTGGGCCTCAGTCTCAAGGCCTAAGATTTCCTAGAAATCATCTAACTTTAGAATAATGAAACTTTTGCTTGCATGACCTCATTTTTAGTCAACCCATAATCACAACACCTACAATATAGGGGAAAGTAACTGCAAGACAATCAAGACAAAAGCTTTGCATAAGGGGGTTATTGGGAAGGGGTTGGGCAGTGCTTGTCTATTTAACCTGTTGCTCAGCTTCTAGTTGGCTCTCCTCATTCTTGACTGTCTCGGAGTGGGGACTGCTTGCTTTTCTAGAGATTCTAATAAACATTTTACCTTCACTTTGAGAAGTCTTCAAGTAGTCAATTTTGGTTAGGGTCTCTGTATCCCACACAGCACTGACAGAGATCAGGTTAGCTCCTTGGTCCCACCCTCTGGGAAGTCCTTACCTCAAACCCCTGAGAACTAGGCTTGGTCGATGTTTCCAGCATACCCTTGCCATGCCCTGTCAGAAATCCCAGTTGTGTCCCTGAGGTTAAATTTTCCCTATAAAATTTACTTATGGGCCATCCCATGGCTGCTGCCTTCCTTTGAGTCAATCCTCCATAGCCCTCTGCCTCATGGGGACTTTCTCCTTACTTCTCTCTCATGTCACATGGTATCTCCCCTAATTCTACTATGCTTCTCAGCCCCACTTCTCCTTACTCTTTTAAGGTGCTGAGTTCCTTTCAGGATTTAGCCTGCTACCTAAGGGCACGCCCCAACCTCAGGGGTGCTCTCTTTCCACTGGATAATTGTACCATTGAAGAACGTTTCTTTCATATGTTCTCCCACTCTATTTTATATTTACCATTCCCAGTGTCTATGGTACCCCTTCATTTTGTCTGTAACCCCTTTCTATAGATAAATCTCCCTTTTGCCAGAGACAATGGCCATTGGGAACTCTTCAAATGAGCAAACCTCAACTTTTGGTGTCTATCATCATCTGGTGTCTACATCACCCACATCATTTTGGTACCGAATCCCACATCAGTACTGGGGAAACTGTTGGTACCCCCAATGCCCAATGCTTTCCCAATCACCAATTAATGATGCCAGAGGAAATGAATCATTTCTACACTTACAATTTCACCAAAAGTGAAATAAAAAGACAAAGTATCTAAATGCTGCCATTTCTGGACATCATTATATGGATTCTTTCAGTCCCCAGAATGTCCATGGCCTTCTTCAGTAAATTTTCCCCAATAAAGAAGATAATCACTGACATACATTCAGGAAAAACAAAGTAAATGTTGAATGCCTGCACCCCAGTTTATGGCACATAATGGATGGTAAACCCTCTGAGTTACTCCTTCTATATCTGAGTATCTTGGACAGGCGCTACAGTGAACTTGGCTCAAAATTAACTCAACAGGAAAGGATTACATTTGGGAAATGAAGCACTTCCAGTAATACCAGTGTTCATGATGCTAAATCACCATGTTTTTAGCACCAAGATCTTCTCAGTGAGCTTATATGGCTATGGATCCCTAAATACTATGATCTCAGAACAGAAAAGTACAGACCACCCAAAGAGCAATGGAAAAGAGAAGGCTGACTAAAATATATTACTAATTACATCTTGGGAGAAAGGAGCTATAAAGAATTAGTTAGAGAAATATGTGACCAGAAAAGGAGAAAAAAAATCACAGAGCAAAAATGAGAGATAACCAATGGACAGTCAGCATCAAGAACCAAAAAAAAAGTAACTCCATGTTATGAGTGGATATTAAAAGGAGAATTTGTGCAAAGATGTGGAGAAAAATTGTGTAGTGTGAGAAGGAACAAATAGGATGAAATCTACCCTATTAGAAGGCAGAGCTATCCCCATGAGATTCAAGATCCTTCCAACCCTATTTTTTAGTTTCAGAGACTCCATTATGGAGAATTTAATTTTTAAAGTATCAGATCTATTGCCTCTTTTTCTATTTCCTAACTTTTCCTACTCAAGGATGCAGTAAGCTTCTTGGTGGCAAGGACTGTGTCTTTTACTTCTTTTTACCTTCAAATCAACCAATTCATCAATCAATAAACATTTATTAAGTGCATATTATGTACAAGACTCTATGCTAAGTGCTGGGGATACAAAAAGAGGCAAAAGTAGCCCCTGAGGTGAAGGGATTAACAATCTAATAGGAAAGGCAACAAGCAAATACAGTTATCATACTTTTGCATCATTGTTTCTATATATATCATAAGTCATTGTAAGAAAGTAAGTAGAATTTTGCAGAAGTTGCGTACAACATGCAAAGACCAGTAGACAGCACAGAAAATTATTTAAGCCAGATTTTGTAATAAGATATTTTGCAAATACTGAAAAAAAAAGAAAAGAATCAGACTTTTGCTCTGGTACAAAGAGAAGGCCAAAAAGGGGCACCCTACCCTAAATCTCAGGATGTGAAAGCAGAAACAAGCTATATACAGGATAAATAGGAAATAATTAGTAGAGGGAAGACACTAGAATTAAGAGGAGTTGGGGAATCTGTCGAAGTTAAGATTTTAGCTGGGATACTTATTTAAAAAAAAAGCCTGGGAAATCAATAGGCAAAGATGAGGAAAAGGAGGATTCCAGACATGGGGAACAGCCAGAGAAAATACCCAGAGATGGAGTACTTTACTTGTGGAATAACCAGGAAGCTAGTGTCACTGTATTGAAGATTATGCATTTGTAAGTAAGATATAAGACAGCCTCCTTGCCTATCATTGCCTTAGGGAGGATTTTAAAGATATATATTTATGATTACAATTTTGTAGATACATATTTTATGATTCATATGTAATAATTTATATTTATGTATGTATTGTGTATCATATGTATATGTGATTTTATCCATATGTATTTATGATTATGATTTGGTACTTTAGCAGATCAGTCTAGGTTTGGACAGAATATAGATTCCTTCACATTGCTATATAATTTTTGTTCTTTTTTAATTTTCTTCTTCTCAATAATATTTTCTTTTTCCAAATACATGTAAAGATAGTTTTCAACATTCATTTTTGCAAGACTTTGTGGTCCAAAGTTTTCTCCCTCCCTCCCTTACACCCCACCCCAAGGCAGCATTGCTGAATAATTTGTAAATAATATATTAAAATTTGGAGATATGACCTTTAGGGTTTTGTTTTGTTTTGTTTTGTTTTTAAGCAGGAAGGACATTCAATTTAAAATGCTTAGCAACTATGTATACAAATGCACTAAAGTTTTATACTTTGAGCTTTCTACCCTAAAGCATCTGGTTTCTTTTTAAGAAGAGAATTTGTATATATGTGTGGAATAAATATTCATAATTACCTTTAAAAAAAAAGAAGACTGGAAAAGGAGAGAGCCAAGTTAGGAAGGGCTTTGAATGTCAGAGGATTTTGTATTCGATCCTGAAGTTGATGGAGAACCACTGGAGTTTATTGACCAAGAGTGGGAGAGGGAAGTGGTATTATTCCACCTGCACTTTAAGAAAATCACCTTAGTGGCCCAATAAAAGATGGATTGGAGGGGAGCAGAGATTAGAAGCTGGAAGATCATTGTAATAATGATCATCATCAGGTCATTACAATAATCTAGACCCGAAACGGTCTGCCCTAGAGTGTTGGCAGTGTCAAGGGGGCAAAGGGGACTTATTCGTGGGAGGCAGAGGTTGAAATCAAAAGTCTTGACAACTGCTTGGATCTGGGATGAGAGGGAAAGAGAGAGAGCTAGGAGGCTAGATTAACTTCTTATGCGCCTTGTTTTTTATAGTAACCTCTAAAGGTATTTTGGGATTTATTGGCTAGATTTCTTTGTCCTTGATTGGCCAACAATAAGTCCCAATCCAAGCCTCACATGGTCACCATTTGGGTCCCAGTTGACTCAGTGTGGATGTGAATAATAACTGTTTCTGTTTTGGCCAGAAATCTTGAAGATCTTTCCTTCCCAGATTGATTATTTTTGTGGGCTAGATAAAAGATGCCACTTTTTGCCTCATTTCTTACCTGGCCTTAATCACTGATTGGGTTTGCTTGAGTTAAACTAAGACTTTTTAAAGACTCTAGCTTAAAAAGGCCAAGATCTCCCATTCTTTGCAGGACTATCTCTGATGATCCTGATCTACATCTGGCCACTGGACCCAAATGGCTCTGGAGGGGAAAGTGAGACAGGGGAATTTGCACAGCCCTCCCTCCCTTAAATCCAGTTCTCTTGCATATCATAGCATCACCTACCTGATGTCATGGTCCTCTTCAAGAACAAAGAATAAATATCAACAATAGAGAAAGTAGAAAGAAGAGGGAAAGTAAATGAATTTTTAAATATGTTGAGAAAAATGTCTAATTTAAAATATCTGAAAGACAGTTGGAAATATGAGATTGGAGATCAGCAGGGAGATGGGACAGGATATACATAGTAGAGAATTGAAAGCATGGAGATGGTAACTAAATCCAGAAAATCCAAGGCAGGGCTAGGTGCTTTCATCTTAGTAAAGACATACTGTCTTGACTTGAACCACGCAAAAGAGATGATAATAGACCAAAGATGGAAGCCAGCTTTCACCCTACTCACTGTCCCCATCCCATTCCCTGGGATTTTGGTACAATCCTTGAGTCTGTCTAACTGGACCTTCAACCCCAACTGCCCATCTCCTCCATCTACCTGCCTCTCCCCTTGGGCAGATATCCCCTCCACCACATTCCCAATGGTGGGATACTGAGCTTCTTAGCTCAAAAATGCAGTGATTTCATTCTCCTTTATCTAAAACATGCTGATGGATGTTTTTTTTAAAGCACTTTCTGTTGTAATTTGCAGCATCCCTTGAGCGGTAGCCCATTAAGTAGGGATTGCTGCCTTGCAAATGAAAAGATATTATGGATGCTAAAACCCACAACCCCACTTTCAGTCTGAATTCCTATTACTTAATTTTATTCATCTCATGATTATATTTAATATATTTCCATATATTAATTATGCTCTGGCTGATGTGCTAGAATATTCTCAGCCAAGTTCATTATATGTTTTGATGGAAAGGCACTTAAAACTAAATGGTCATTTTGCGCTTACCTTTCCAAAATAGATTTATAATGACCATTAAGGACCTTTTTTCTAAATAGACTGTGATTTTCAAATTGTAAATGATTTTTATTTTATGGACCACAAAAAATAAGCACATTGCAATTTGTATTATAACTGGGGGGGGGGAAGAGTCTCACCTGATTATTCATGCCTTGGAAGCAGATTAAGTTGATGTATTTTATCTCTTTGGCAAAGACTTTGTAAGAGTGTTTTTGCCTTATCCCAGGGAAAGCTTCTGACCCTGAAGATTACTGGGGAGAGGGAGATGATCTGAGAAGCTTTTCAAGTTTCAAGACATAATTATCACAGGGCAAGTAGGGGTTTGTCCAGGGCATGGCGTTTAGAGTCCTCTGAGCATTGTATAAACAAGTTAGAAGTGAGCTAGCAAAAAATATTTAATAGAAGCAGCCACCAGGCTCCAACTCATTCCTGCCCATCACACCCGGTCCAGGAAATGCAGAGGATGGGTGTCCCAGGATTCCTATATTGGACCCCTCCTCAGGAGGTGGCGTTTTTCTGCCCCCAACACCCTAAGCAAGGCCAAATTTTGTGTCCCTGGACCTAGACACAGTTTAAAGTATTAGCCCCAGCTGGAAAAATGCCCTGCTCTAGGCCTGGGGTTCTGAGCTTGCTCTGGGTTGTACCACTAGGTGCAGACAGTGGAGAACATGATCTCACTGCTGTCCTTCCATCGCCAGTGCCAAATACATTGGGCTGCGTGGCATAACTGGTAGTGAATTCCTCTTTTCTTCTTCCACTTTGATGACTGGGAAACTCTCCCCCCTCTCTCCCATAACTCCCCCTAACTTGTTAGGGGGAGTTATAAACATGATAACATCTAAACAGTCAGGACATCTGAAGTCCAGTGACTATGTGGAGAGAAAGAGGGGAGGCAGAGGAACAGAGACAGAACGGAAGGAGGAAGGGAGGAAGGAAAAGAAAGAAAAAGACATAGATAAACAGAGAGACAGAGACAGAAACAGAGAGAAGGAGAGGGAAAGAGAGAAAAAAGGATAAAGGGAGAAGGAGGGAGGGAGAGATAGAGAGACAGACAGAGACAGAGATAAGGAGAGAGACAAAGATAGAAATACAGATATACAGAAAAACAGAAAGAGACACATAGACACACAGAGAGAAAGAAAGAGAAAGAGACAAAGATAGAGAAAGACAGAGAGAAACACAGAGACAGAAAGATAAAGACAGAGACAGAGAGACAAAGCCAGAGTGAGAGAGACAGAGACAGAGAGAGAGGCAGAGACAGAGAAGAGGGAAATAAAAAGAAGAGAGAGAACATGAAATGTGGATTCAGAGATTCTAGTCTTACATCAGACTTTGCTATCTAAATAACCTTGGACAAGTATCTTGACTTCCTGGGCCTCAGTTTCCACAATTGTGAAATGGAGATTATAATGTCCTATCTATCTTGAGGGAAGGAAAAAAATACAATTGTGAAACTCAAATGTGAAAACATAAGTGAAAGTCCTTAGTAAACCATAAAGTAAGCTATAAAGGAAGTGTCTAAGATGATGCTAAAAAGGTAGAATGGTGACAGACTTGGTAGGGGGGAGCCTTAAATAGAATGTTAAGGGTTTGTACCATATTCAATAAGGTATAAGGAGCTCCTGAAAGATTTTCAGCTAAGGAGTAAAGTATCTGATCAGATATATACATAAAGACTCCAATCTAATCTGGTAAACATTTATTAAGCTCCTACTGTATATAAGGCACTGTGTTAAGTGCTAGAAATATAGGAACAAAAAGAAAAAGTAATTTCTTACCTCAATGGTCTCATATTCTAGTAGGGGCTGCAACATTAAACAGAGAAGTACAGACTTGTAATTAGCTAACAGCAAGGGAGATCAGAGAAGGCTTCCTGTAGTAGAAGAAAAAGTTCCAAGTGCATTAGACATAGAGGACAAACCGTAAAGGCACAGAGACAGATGATATAATGCCATTTTCTGCAATGGCAAATAGATCAGTTTGGCCGGACATTAAGTACTCAATGGGAAATGTCTGGAAAGGTTAGATGGAGACAGACTGTGAAGGGCTCTAAATGCTGTGCCAGGCTGAGGAGATGATATTTTATCAGAGGCACAATGGAAAACCAATGAAGATTTGACTTTCTCCTCCCCCCTCCCTAGAAGGTCCTTAATCAATGGAGTGACATGGGAAGAGTTCTACTTTATGGAAGATAAATTGGAGAGGGGAGAGATTGGGATCCGGGAGACTAAAGAGGAGATTTTGCTAAGTGATGAGGGCCTGAACATGGAGATGGATGATTTATCATGGAGATGGAGTCTTTAGCAGTTTAAAGTGAGGAAGAGGGAAGTGTTCAGGGTAACTGAGGTGTCAGACGTGAGCACCTGGAAGGGTAGTGCTACCCTTGATAGAAATAAGAACATTTGGAGGAGAGATAGCATTTTGCTGGAGAACATGAGTCTGGCAGCCTCAGTAAAGATGGAGAAAAAGTGGGACAGAAGATAGAGAAGAGGGTGGAGAATGGGAATGGGAAATTAGAACTGTCTGCAGGAACTGGAAAGGCTATCTTGCACAAAGAAATTAGATTGATTCAGCTTGGCCCCAGGAGACAGAACTAAGAACAACTGATTACAGTTTCAAAGAAGCAAATTTAGGCTCGAAGTCAGGACGAATTTGTTTTTGATTAGAGCTTTCCCACAGTGGAATTAGCTTCCTTGGGAGGTAGTAGATTCTTCCTCTCTAGAAGACCTCAAGTGAATCCTGGGTAATTTTTAACTGGAAATGCTATAAGTAAGGATCACTGTGGGAAAGTGAGGAGAAAACCACTTGAGTGGGATGAGAGCTGGGCTCTACATCTTCTTATCTGTATGCCCTTGGACAAATCACCTTCCCTCATCTATACAATGAGGGTAGTTGAACTAGAAGTCATTTGGGGCCATGAGCAATTTCTAATTCTTTAATTTTTAAATCACTGTTAAATGGAAGCACCAATCTGCAGCTTTAATCAATGGCTCTGGAACCAGTTCTCATAGTCCCTCCTCTGGGAAAGAAGAAAACTACAAATATCAACAGGGAATCCTGAACAATGTGAGAAGTAATGGGCTATTGGATCATTTCATTCATCATGGGGCTTACTGAGCAGAGGCCCCTGGACTATGGTCTAAGACCCTTTGTTCACTCTAACACAATGACACATTTCTTTCCCTATAGAGGGCTCCAATTATTTTCATTGTTAGGATACCTTTTCTGAAATTGAGCTTGTGCTTTCCTTCCCTATCTCATTCCTTTTGGCAGCATCCTCTCTAAATAATCAGCTTCACATTTGCTACACTTTTAGCTCCAGGGAAGTGCTGGACCACAAGTCACTTGTTTTCACCAGAGATTTGGGAGGAAAGGCAGGATTGGAGAAGATGAAATGGGTGGAGGGGGACTAGCAATGTTGTTTTGCAAATTGTTGTCTGGGTCCATCTGTTAGAACTAAGGATAGAACAAATTCATTTTCCCATTCCATGAAGCTTCCAGGGAATTCTCCAAGTGTAGTAATACAGGATATGCTTGGGCCCTCCTGATCTCTGGAAAGGGAAGCGCTTGATTTTGTAACTTCCCCGAAGAACTGACTTGAATTGCTCTTTACTGTTTGGGAACCAGATTTTTTAAAAAATAAAAATAAAATGAATAGTTTACAAATGACCACAGCTCTTGTTCTGTGAATTAGGTACTATTTGTGAGTTAAGCAACAGTGGTGAAGATACGTATACCTTCAGCAAAGATTCAAAAAGTCCCAGAAAGAACACAGAATTTTCAATCAAGGTCCTGCTATTGGCTTTTTCTTCTTCTTCAAGCAAACCTAACTAATCCTACACCAGAATGTGCTGTATTTTTCATCCAGCCATTTGC
The DNA here is from genome assembly GCA_023553655.1 of Myrmecobius fasciatus. Classification (NCBI taxonomy): domain Eukaryota; kingdom Metazoa; phylum Chordata; class Mammalia; order Dasyuromorphia; family Myrmecobiidae; genus Myrmecobius; species Myrmecobius fasciatus. The sequence continues at coordinate 391,313 of JAJPUD010000950.1, forward strand.
CCTGGCTTTCTTCTAAACACTCCAACCCTTATGCAATCCTTTCCACCTCTTGCTCTGGGGTCAGGAATGAAATCAATAATATGAAACCAATATTATCCTGGAAAGAGTGTCAACTGGTTGTCTTATGGATCAAAACCATTGTTGTGAATCCTAAATCCCTAAAAATTCCCTTCTCTGGTTACTAATGTGATAGTCGTTGTCTTCCTTATTAGAATGGAAACTCCCTGGGGCAGCTAGGTGGCGCAGTGAATAGAGCACCAGCCCTGAAGTCAGGAGGATCTGAGTTCAAATTTGATCTCAGACACTTAATACTTCCTAGCTATAATCCTGTGCAAGTCACTTGACCCCAATTGCCTCAGCAAAAAAAAAAGAATGGAAACTCCCTGAGAGCAAGGCTTGTCTGGCCCACTTTTAAATACCTATATATTCCTCAAAAATAGTGACATTTAGTATCTGATAACTTTCAGCTAATTTTGCTGCTGTAAAGATGGAGTCTGTTATAGAGCATCATTAGTAAAAACTTGCCTGCTCCTTAGATTTTGTCAATGATAATTTTAATACATATTTAAATTATTCTCATAAGATTTTTTTCTTCCTCTTCCCCTCTTCCTCCTCCTCCTCCCTTTTCCCCCTCTCCTCTTCCTCCTCCTTCTTCTTTCTTCTTCTTCCTCCTCATCCTCCTTTTCTTTTTAGCAATGAGAAAATAAGCTTATGGGTTGGTTTGATACCTTTGTAATCACATATCCACCCACCCACCCACCCAGTAACAATCTGATTTCATTACCCTTTGATTTAAAATGGATTCCTCAATAGTGCCAAATGTATTTTACTTCCAGTATAAGGCTCTTCCTGTGTCTACCTACTGGGGTCCAGCTCTTTTTCCTACCTTTGGTGTCCTTAGTCTCCCCTCTAGTCCTCTTATAGTACACTGGAGACTGAATTGTTGAGTCCAAATGTTATTAGTGTCTAATTGAGAGACTGTTATGCTCACATAGCCCTATTTTATGCAGGAAGCCTTTCTGAGAACCCCATGTACTAGTGCCCTCCTTCCCAATTCCATTACATTACATGATTACATTACATTTATGCTGTATGCATTTGTATATGTAAGTAAATATCATGTACATGTATTTTGCACATACATATGTGTCCTCATGTATGTGTCTATAAGTATACTTTATATGTACATGGTTTGCATGTACAAGCATATGCACACAATGCATTGCACATATATTGTGATGTCCTATGTATGCATGTATATATGATATATACATATATATATATACATATGTATGTATATATTTGCTGTCTCCCCCATTTCAATGTAAACTTCTTAAGAATAGGAATTGTTTCTTTAAAAAAAAAACACCTTGGGGCAGTGGATAGAGCACCAGCTCTGAAGTCAGGAGGACCTGAGTTCAAATTTGATCTCAGACACTTAACACTTTCTAGCTGTGTGACCCTTCAGCAAAAACAAAAGAAAAAAAAAAAAAAACCTTGCAACCTGAGTGTATAGCACAGCACCTGTACATAGTAGGCACTTTGATTGATTGATTGATCTAGGATCTGAATTTCAAGTTAATATCTCTCTCTTCAGATTTATTTGTTGGAATACATTGCTTTCAGGTGTTAAAAAAAAAAAAGCAATGAGCATCCCTGTGCAGCTCCTCAATGAATGATTGCTGGGTCTTGAGAAATTCTTCATAAATAACACATTGATGATTTAAGCATAAAAGAATCTGGCACTTCTGAATTAAATTTCCCTGGAATACACCTGGGTTTCAAGATGAAATGAGAAAGTGCTGGGCCAAGATGTTCTCTGATTTTTCTTGAATACATATGCTTATAAAATGGTTCAAAACACATGATGAACTCAAAATAACAGCTGGATTTATTTACTGTTGATTATTACTCATTTCACATAAGCAAGAAGTCCTGACCATCCTCCAAATGGATTTTTAAAGTCCCTTTTTGATCTGACCCACAAACAATTGATAAGAGATCTAGCCAACAGAAAGCAAGCCCCAAACCTAGAAGCAGAGACATTTTTTTTTTTTTGCTTTTTGCTGAGGCAATTGTAGTTAAGTGACTTGCCCAGGGTCACACAGCTAGGGACTGTTAAGTGTCTGAGACCAGATTTTGAACTCAGGTCCTCCTGACTTCAGGGCTGGTGCTCTATCCACTGTGCCACCTAGCTACCCAAGCAGAGACTTTCTTGAGCTTATTTTTTTAGCCCCTAGAAGATGATAATGAGAAGTTGCTGAAGGGTAATGTTATCTTTGTACCATCCACCTCCTTTTTCTTTTAAAACTTAACAATACAGTGTAGTTTAAATTAAATCTAGGTACTCTCAGCATCTAAAACAGCCTTGGACATGGAGAACAGAGATGCAGATTGGTCTGCCTGGGATGATTTATTTCAATTGAATACAATTTGTTTCCAAGTCCAAGTAATACAATGCACCCCTCCTCAAATCTTCACACATTCATGAATTCTCCAAACTATCAACTCAAAACTCTGGAGTTTCCTCATAAAGGAAGGAGGTTCAAAAATAACTAATTAGGATGTCTGCATCATAGTGGAAAGCATATTTGAAGGGGAAGGGGAAATGAGTTGTCTTCAAATAAGCACAAATGAAAGCTGCATAAGTTTTTAACAAACTTAGGAAACAATCAGAAAGTTCAGGATAATGAAAGAAGTGGAAGATCAGCAAAGAAGTCAAGAATGGGCTAAGAGCTGAGGAAAGCACATGTGACCTCCCTGCTAATGGGAAAGCTGAGGCTGGTGGATTACTTGAATTAAGGTCATCTGCAATAACCACAGAAATTGTGGCTCTTGGGTTACCTGGAAAAGAGCAGATTGAGCCAGGTCAGAAATAGGAGTTTGAAGTTTTTTTTTTTTTCCTGACTAGGTCCATGATTGGCTCTAGGTGTTACAGGGAAGCAAAGTCTCAAAAAAAAATGTAATTCAGAAATAATGGATTAATGGAGTTGAGGGGTAGGGAGGAGGCAACGAAGATATTTTCTTTGGCTATTAGAGTTTAAGTCAATCAAAAAAAAAGCATCCTCACAGGTTACACTCACTTTTTTATAAACTAATATTTTTAAACCTACTAAGGGCAGGGGCTGAGTCATCATTCTCTCACTGTAGCCTGTGCCTTTTAGATGATAACAAATAGATAATCTTTAATAAAACTTAAGAGATTTAAAAGTGCTCTCAAGTTTATATTATGTCTTTGAGCTTTAGAAGCACCTTATGGATAGATAATGTGGGTGGGATTATTAATATTATTTTACAAATGATGAATCTGAGGGGCCACATTGCTAGTGAGCTTTCTGTGTTAAAATGTGAACCCAGAGCTTTCTGACATCCAATGTAGTTGTCTTATCCACTTAAAAAGCATATGCTATTATTATCCCCATTTTACAAATGAGGAAAACTGAGGCATACTTATGACTTGCCCACAGCCTCATAGCTATTAAGCATCTGTGGTTAGTCTTGAACTCAGGTTTTCTTGACCACAAGTTCAGCATTCTATCCATTGAACCACCTAGCAGCTTGAAGTCAAATAATAATAATAATGTGTGGGATCTGTTTTGAGTTCTTCAGATGAAAGGACAATTAGAGACATAAAGCATTTCTGTCATTACAAGCTATGTTGGAACTTCTTATTGTAGAAATATGACAGAGTAGGAAAAGTAATGAATTTTACATCCAAGAACCTGGCTTTGAATTCTGTCTCTCATTCCTTGGACAAGTCACAGCCTATTAGTGCCTCAGTTTCCTCTTCTGTATTATAAAGTATATGGACTAGATGAGCTCTTTGTTTTCCAGCTCTAAAAGGGGGGAATCTATTCTCCTGTGATTGAAAGATACTTGAGGTCAAAGGCAGGAACTACATGAACACAACTACAAAACATTTTCTACACAAATGAAGTCAGATCTAAACAACTGGAAAATGATCGAGTACTCATGGGTAGGCTGAGTGAATCTAATAAAAATAACAATGCTATCTAAATTAATCTAATTATTTAGTGCCATACCAATCAAACTCCCAAGAAATTATTTCACAGATCTAGAAAAAAATAATAACAAAGTTCATTTGGAAGAACAAAAGATTAAGAATATTGAGGGAATTAATGAAAATAAAATGGCCTAGCTGTGCCAGATCTAAAACTATATTATAAAGAATCAGTCATCAGAAACGTTTGGTACTGGCTAAGAAATAGAATAGTCGATCAGTGGCTAGGTTAGGTTCACAGAACAAAATCGTCAATAACTATAGAAAGATATTTGAAAACAAGGACAAGACACTGTTATTTTCTTTTTTGTTGTTGTTTCTGTAGCATTTAGCATAATGCCTCGGATGTAGTAGATTCATAGATAGAAGGAGAAAGGCTACCCAGAAACAGTTTTCAACAACCACAATGCAATTCAGTTTTTTAAGCAATTATACACCACTTGGGATGAGAGGGGTACAGGAAATACAAAGACAAAAGTGAAATAGACTTGCCCTCAGAGAACATCCTTTCTCTTGATTTATCTGACAGCCCTCTCTTCCTCAAGAATAGTTCATTTTTCAATCACAATACAGAGGGCTAGCCTATAAAACATTCTCCAGAGAATCCTGCCTCTCTCTACTATTCTGTACTTGCTGCCTCCATTTTTCAGTGTAGGAGAGGTTGCTGCTCATGAGAGAGCCTGGCTTCAGCCAAGTTCCCCTGCCTTAAGAATTATGGAAATTAAAGCATTGAGGAAAGAAATTAAGAGGCTTTATTCATCTCACACATCTCTAAGTCCCAAATGGCCAAGAATAGACAATTCAAGATCAAATCAACACACATTTATTATGTACCTACTATGTGCTAAGTGATAGGGATACAAACAAATAAAAACAGAACAAAACTAAACAAAAACCAAAGCTACAAACACTCTGTCCTTAAAGGATTTACAATTTCACCAGGAGACAACATGCAAACAAACTGTGTGCCACAAAGATATAAACAGGATGAATTGAGGCAAGCTCAGAAGGAAGAGGCTAAAATTAAGGAGGAGTGGGAAAGGCTTCTTGGAAAGCTGAGATCTGAAGGAAAGGAGGGGAAACAGGAGATGAAGAGCCGGGATAGAATTTTAGGAATGAGGGACAGCCTTGATTTCCCACCAGCTGTGACCCATCCTTACTTTTTATAATGCAGACACACACTAACATATGTGTATACATAATACATGAAATATATGTGAATGTGGTTATTTTCCTCCTCGTGAAAGCTTCAGTCAATGGCTTTCCAAGTATATACCCCATTCAACCTTAAAATTTTTTCTTAATGAGAACATAATTATCACCTACTTCTTTGGCCAAACTGGCTGTTCAGACTCCTAAATCCTAGAATCAAAATGCTAGAAGAACTTTGAAGGAAGTCAAGGCAAACCAACAATCACTTATTTATTCCATGGTTACTATGTGCCAGATATTATGTGAAATTATGGAAGTATAAGTTATTGAATTTTCTGAAGAGGACCAATGACATCGTGGAGTGATGTCTTGACTCATGCATGAATCGGATTTAAGTGAAGTTGAGCTGCCCAAAGTCCCCAGCCTCATTCTTCCAGAGTCCAAGACAGAAGTTAGGACCATTGCAATGGCCCAGGATGCCGTGGGGGACCTTGACATCTATGATGTCTGACCAAGCTCAGAGCCCTCCAGGGCCCCTGATTCAGCAGCTTTCATGGCCATTGGAACAGATTGTTCTCATCCACACATTTTCCCAGGAGGAAGTCTTTGCTTGAGGTAGACATCCTCCTAACTCACCTAAGGGCTTGTGATCAAACAGAAGGAAAGGATCTCAAAAAGAAATGAAATTGTGAAATTCTTCTTAAAATTGAAGTTTGGGAAGGAACAGGTCAGAGAAAGGGGTGGTGGAGGCTGAATGATCATTCAATATACGAAGTTGTCTGGGTCATGGTAGAGCAAAATGTCTGCAGAGTTGGGAGTAGAGCCCAGAGGGAAAGTGGAGTGAGATGGAAAGAACTCGGACTTTATAATTGAGACTTATTTGCATTTTTGTGCCTCTGCCATTTACCAACTTGGATGATCTTGAAAAAAAAAATCACTTTCTCCTTTGTAGATCCAGTTTTCCTACCAGGGTCTCTTTCCGTGTGAGGTCATGGACCCAAGAATCACAAAGCTAGTTAAGGACAGAGTTGTTCCCACTTCTCAAGGATTATCATTTCCCAACCTGTCGGTGTTTAAGTTGCCGATGAAATACAACCTAAGCAATTAAAAATGCTGAATACGGCTTGAGAATTAAGGGGAAGAGATGAACCAGCCTGTTCCCCCTCTCCACTTCCGTGCTCTGCTGAGTGGACAAAAACATCATCTCAGTCACTGACTTCATCACTTAATTAAAGAGAGCCACAACTTAATTAAAGGGAGAAAGAAGTGAACTAGCTAAAATAGGAGACTTTTGCTCTAGGAAAATAACAACTCTGCTGCATCTTTTTAACCAAAATCAAGTTCATGTGCCCGAACAAATGGAGGTTCAGGTCTGACTACTCTCATCAGATATAGCCTCTCTCCTGAGTTTTCCCCTAATTCTAACAAGCTTATTCAAGCCTTTTAAATGCACCCACCTCTACCAGGGCTGGCTATAAATATTTGAACAGAGGAATGAGAGGTTTCATGTGTTGAATAAATCATAAAAATCAGACCTTGAGCAGCTCCAGGCATTTTGTCATCGGGCCATCTTTGTGCTTCGAAGCCTTATAACCATTTGCTTTTTTCCCCAAATTGTTTCTTGATGTCACCTGGGATCCTTAATGACTTCAACAGGTTGAGTCTTTATCCCTAAAATGGAGAACACAAGAAACTTAAATCTTGTCTTTATGGGGAATCAAGAAATCAAGTATTTCCTGGTTGATCAAAATAATGTGATCACTGGTGAACCAACAATCCTAGAAAAATCTTGAGTGTTCTTCATAGCTAACAAAGGATAGTTTGTAGGAAACAAGAATAGTGCTACGAAGGGCTACTAAACTAAGAAGGGCTACTAAGCTTTCCTGTTCAAACTAACTTTGTATTTATTTTTATTCATTCTGTATAATTTTTACCTATGCACTTTCCATCTCAGCCACCAGAAAGTAGGAATTGTTTCATTTATTACATTTTTATCCCCAGGTGAAAAATATAAAAATGTATACAGAAACATACAAAAATCTATATATTTATAGCATTGAATCCTTACCCATATAGCCCCCTCAAGCCTCCTACTCAAAGGCTCCCAAATTGTCAGATGTATCTACTTAGCCATGAGCCCCAACCATTACCACATAACAACAAATATCTACAATCAAGTTTAAACATCCTAATGGTTCTACTTACTTCACTTTGCATCAATCCATACAAATCTTTTTGGCTTCTCTGAAACTATTCCTTTCATCATTTCTTATAGCACAATAGTATAAATCCATGATATTTATATTCCATGACTCATTCATACATTCTCTAATTAATAGACATCTTTTCCTTAATTTCCAATTCTTTGCTATCATAAAAAGAACTGCTTTTTTGTGCATATAGGTCTTCTTCCCCTTTCTTTTATTTCTTTAGGATATATATATATATATCTGTGTGTGTGTGTGAGTAGTTTTACTGGATCAAAAAATATACAAAGTTCCAAATTGCTTTCTACAATGGGTAGACCCATTCACAGCTCTACCAACAATACACTGATATAACTGTTTCACATAGCCCTTCCAGCATATGTCAGCATTGCTATTCTGATGCATGTGAGGTAAAACTGCAAAAGTGTTAAATTTTTATTTCTGTTATTATTAGTGATTTAGAGTATTTTTAATATAGCTATTGATAGCTTAGATTTCATCTTTTTAATATTGCCTATTCATATTATTTAACCATTTTTCAATTGGAGAATCACATTATAAAGGGGAGACAATATGCAAACTACCATGCACATAAGATATTTACAAGCTAATTTCAGGGAAAGTACTAGCAATGGGATCAAGGTGAGAACCCAGGAATCCAACTGCAGAAGATAGGACCTTGGGAATGTGAATCCACTTCTCCCTGCCTCAGTTTCCTTACCTGTATAATAAGAGCATTGGGCTCAATGATGTCTAAGGTTACTCCTGGCTTTAAATCTTTAATTTATTAATCCTATGATCTCTTAGAATGCTAGATAAAAACCCATCTTTATAGGTGTCAGACACGGATAGATTTATAAATGTTTAATAATGGCAGGATCTCAGAGGGGAAAATGTAGAGCTACATACTTTTAAGTTAAATTTGCATTATTAAAATTTTTGCCATCATTTTCTTAAGTCTAGATAATTAACCAAAAAAAAAAAAAACCCAAGCCCTCATTTGTCATGCTTGCAGATTTCCAGTGTGCAAATGCTCACATTGAAAAGCTACAGTTTGAACTGGCTCATCCCTGTACCCCTGGACTTCTGCCACCTTGAGAATTCTCAGCCTTGACCTATATGACATGTTTGCTCAGGCTTCTTTGATCTCCTAAACTTAGAACATTGACTTGGTCTTAGCAACTCTGGTTCCCTCAGTTAGGTCTATGATGTCCCCTAGATTGATAAACCCTCTGAGTCCTGACTGGCCACCAGGTTTTCATCTACTTCAAAAGTTTACTTTTTTTGTATGTGTCACTTGTTGTGTTCTATCTTTTGTGATCTAACTTTGCCTTAATGAGACTACCATGTGGAACAGAGGGAAGAAAACTGAACTTTGTGTCAAAGGATTTGAGTTCAAATCCTACTTCTATTCTTTGCTATCTATGGATTCTTGCTTAACCTTCTGTTGTTTCATCTCTAGAATATTAGGGCAAAGAGGAGGCAGAATATTGCACTCGCAGTCAAGAATTTGTTGCTTTTCAGTCATTTTTCAGTTGTATTCCTCTCTTCTTGATTCTATCTAAGGTTTTCTTGGCCAAGATACTGAAGTGATATGCCATTCCCTTCTCCTGCTCACTTTACAGATGAGAAAACTGAGGCAAATAGGGTTAAATGACTTGTCCAGGATCACATAGCTAGTAAATGTCTGAGGACATCTAGCTGTCTGGGATCAAAAATACTGAGTTCTAATCCAGTCTCTGGTACTTACCAGTTCTATGACCCTGTGCAAACCATTTAACCTTTCTCATCTGCAGTTTCCTTATCTGTCAGACACGTGAATGCTATGGAGCCAAAAATCAAGATGACTTAAATTCAAAGCTTGCCTTAGACACTTACTTGTTGTATGATCCTAAGCAAGTTATTTTACTATATCCTTCAATTTTCTCATCCATAAAATGGAATAGTAATTGCACTACTCTCCCAGAGTTGTAAGGATCAAATCAGATATCTATAAAGTCCTTTGCACAGTATCTGGCACTAATAAAAGCTTACCCCCTTCCCCATCTATAAAATTAAGATAATAATTAACATATAACCTCATAGGGCTGTTGTCAGAAAGAATGAGATAACAGGTGAAGTGATTTACAATTCTTAAGAGTACTGTATGAATCTTCACTGTTATTATTATCCCCACTAAAGGAGAGAGGGGACTAAATGTCCTCTAACATTTGTTGCAACTTTCTGCTTAGTGACCCTTACATACAATCTACTCACACCATCTTATTTGAATTTCACAGTAAGAGGTATATTATCAATATTATCATTACTATTTTACAGATGAGAAATCTGAGACTCAGAGAGAAAGACAATAAGTTGTAGATTTGAACCCCCAGGTTCCTGGCTCAAAGCCCTCCACTCCATTTATCTCTGGTCAGCTCTGGCTTCAACTGCAGACTTCATATACCTCTACTTACCTTCCTGTTGCTTCTCTCAATTTTGAGAGGCAGAAGGAAGACGCTACAGTCAGCTTGCCCTCACCTTGCAGGTTCAGCCCATCAACCTAGCAACAATAAAAATAGATCCATTCCAGTACCCTTTGAGGAAGCTGTATGATTTTACAGGGAAGTGATTACCATTGACTATAACCATCATACATCTATTCAGTGACCTTTTTTCCATCTTTGATCAGGTCAGTTCCTTTTTAAAATTTAAACTATTACATTGATAGATTTGAACCACTATATACAAACCAAATGCTTATGCATTATATGATTTTACTCTTCAAAGAAGAAAAAAAAAGCAATGGTACCCTGGGTAATTTGATGGCTCTATATCTGTCCAGTCTCAGGCTCTGGGCAGCCTGTTTATGCCATCCCTGCTGTGGTTTAGCTCCATTTTGGGATGTTCCCAAATTTTTCCTAATATTGTCAGTTCTCCACCTATTGTGAGTCTATTGAAAAAGCTCCTTAGAGACCAACCCCTTCTTTCAGGAGGTCTTTTACCCAAGATCCAAGTCTGTGCAATTGGTTTGAAGTATGAGGTAGCAGAAGCACATAATGAACATGGAACCAGGAGACCTGAATAACAACCTGAGTAGCCTTGAGGAAATCATTTAAACTCCCTGGACCTTAGTAAGGAGTGAGGAGGTTGGGGGTGGATAGTATATAAGGATTCTTCATCTATTGAGATCTTAAGGTTGCTGTTGTTGATCTTTTCTTTAAAAGACGACCCATGATGTTATGGGATAATGTTTTGACTTGTGTGTGAGTTGGATTTAAGTGAACTCGAGTTACAAAAAGTCATTGTTCTCATTTTCTATCTTCCAGAATCATTGAAATTCAGTGGCGGGACAAAATTCAGAATGACTAGTGATGGCCCAGGGTGCAATGGATAACTCTGGTATCTTTAATGTCTGAGCAAGCTCTACGGTCTCCACAGCACCTGTTTTAGCTGCCTTCATGAGAACTAATTATTTTCATACACCCATGCCACAGGGGGAAATCTTCACGTGCTTGGAATAGATACCTCCCACCCCAGCTCATTAGTGCCTTTGAAGCCTGTCAGTTACCCAGTTTTATTTCATCTACCAACATGGTTTTGGCAGGTTGTGGACACTGGGCTATAGCTTCTTGGAACCACTGGGGAGATTTGAGTGATGGGTGGGCACCAAAGGTAGATGTGTAGCCCTTGCCTTATAAATTACCTTATATTTAATAATTCTATATCTGTTTATATTTATTCACTTTATATTCTGTTGTATATTTAATATGTATGCTGTTTTCCAATGAATAAGCATTTATTTTTCACCCTTTCAATTATTATATTGAGAAAACCCATATAACAGATTTATGCAGTCCAGTAAAGGAAACTACCACTTTGACCATGTCCATTGATGCATATTTCATTGAGTATAGTGAATCCACTTAGAGAGTGAGCAATATTTTTTCTTTTACATGAATTTAGAATTCAAAAGCCTTGCAAATAGAGCTTGTTTTTTTTGTATTGGTATTGTCAGTATCTGGCATACAATAGGAGTTTTAAAATACTTAGCTATTAATTATACAATTAGTCTTGATAACTAGATGCTATGCTAAGTTATTCCTATCTGCCAAGAAGTCAAGTGATACCAGTGTCTTCTAACATTCTGCACCATGAAGCAAAGCCCAAATTTCCATACCCTAGTTCCATCTCTGCCCAGTGAATCAAATTTTGTGTACTATGTGTTTAAATGTTTAATGAATTGGATTCAGTTGAAGCCTTAGTCAAAAGCGCCAACACTTTCACCCAGCAAATGTTCATCTTCCCTATTTTTAAGAAGAGAGGACAAACAACTGTCCTATGCTTCTACCTATAATCCAAACTTCTCAAGCAAATACCTGGTCCATCTGCTAAATTTAATTTAGGCATCTGGTTCTGCCACCAAGAAACAGTTCCAAGACCTGGCAATTATTATTCCCTGGGTAGCTGGCTTTGCATTTTTCCTCCAGTCAATCATCACACCTGCTAGACTGGAGCATAGGACACTGTTACCTTGCAGAAGTTATATTACAAAATGGGGAGGGGAAGCAGAGGAGAGAAAACTCCAACCTGAAAAAGATGATTTTATGTTTATTAAACTTCAAGTAAGATTTTTCTAATCTATCTTACTTCTTTCTTGATAAAGATTACTGTCTGACATATGCACTGGCATTCAAAAGCTTGGACCTACCTCGAATTGGACAGTTGTGAATCCTATAAGACAGTAGTTCTTAGAGATCCTTCCATCTCTATAATTCCACTACTTCACTCAATTAGTTAATCAACAATAATTTATCAGGTACCTGCTCTGTGTTAGGTACTATGGTGGGCACTAGGAATATGAAAACAAAAATTAAGCAGCTCCTGCCCTCAAGTGACTTATTTTACAGAATGCTGCTGCCTACAATAAAGGAAATTATGAAGAGAGAACCATAATTCAGATTTCTTTGCTTTCTCTGCTCTGTAAAATCATATACATCAGAGAATGACAGAGTTTAAGTTTTGGAAGGGTCTTCAGCAACCACTTATTCCAACCCATATACAAAAGCAATCCTCATTCAGAAGTGATCATTTCACCTCTGTTTGGAGACCTCAAAGGAAAAGATATCACCCAATTCTTGAGGCAGATTATCCCACTTTTTTTATCACTGAGTTTTAAATTTTTCCTCTAAGGAAAGTTCTTTCATATTTTCATTCAGAAATTACCAAATAGATCTCAAATGTACTTTTTTCAAATAATCTTCTCAGCTTTATACTTAGCTTCTTTGTGATCATTCTATTAGATTTATTTAATTCTAAAAAGGTAATATTAAATGTTCCTATACTATCAATGTCTCTTAAATCACTTATTTCCTCCTTTGAGAACTTAGATATTATGTCATTTGATAAATATGTATTTAATAATTACATTATTTCACAATCTGCACTGTTTTAACAATAATGTCACAGTTTCCCTCCCTTTGAATTATAAATTTTTACTGTTGCCTTATCTCAAACCATGTTTGCAATTGCTTTTTGGAATCACCTTTAAGTATTCACTTTGTGTGTACCTTTAAGTGGTAGAAATGTGGTTTCAGAAATGTAGCAATTCTTGGTGGTTTCTATTCTGCCATTCTTTTTTGTTTTATTGGGGAGTTCAAACCATTTAAATCTAGATTACAATGGTTCTGTCTCTCTCTCTCTCTCTCTCTCTCTCTCTTTTTTTTTTTTTCTGAAGCAATTGGGATCAAGTGACTTGCCCAGGTTGACACAGCTAGGAAGTGTTAAGTTTCTGAGGTCAGATTTGAACTCAGGTCCTCCTATCTTCAGAGCTGGTGCTCTATCCACTACAGCCATCTAGCTGTCCCCTACATTTCTTTTTTTTTCTCCATTAAAGGTTGTTGGAGGATTTTTTTGCTTTTATTTTCAATCAGCACAATCTCTGTGGTTTGGTCTGGTAGACTCCCTCTTTACTGTAAACTCTCCCAACATACAGCCTGTTGTAACACCAAATTGTAACTCTTTAGTTAATTTTTATTATTTTTATACATATGAATTTGATTGTTTTCACTTTATTTATTCAAAAACCCTAGTCTTCCGGGGCTTTAGAAAAAAAACAGTCAAATCCTGGAAAGCTTATTAATAATAATGATTATTTACATGTGAAGCTTAAATAAATCAGACTGGGATAAGAAGCTCTGAGTTTGAAATAAGACACTAGTAAGATATTTTATATATTGGATTTTTTTAGGTGAGTTTTCAAAATTCAGGCTAGTATTTGTCTATTCTTAATTTACAGCACCTTTTCCCTGTGTGCATGCACAAAGTCAAACACACACACATTGAGAGAGAGAGAGACAGAGAGAGAGAGAGAATGAGACAGAGATAGAGACAGAGACACAGAGAGAAACAGAGACAGAAAGACAGAGACAGAGACAGCAAATCAAATTTATTTATGTGATCAATGGAGGAAAACCTCAGCATTCAAATCCAAGAATATCTTTTACCATGTTTTATTGCTCATATTATCTATCCCAAGTTTTCTTTTTTGTTCATTTAAAGTGAAAAAAATACAACTGGATTCAAACTAAATTTAGCTTATGTTAATAATGAGAAAGTAACTTGCATTTATTAAGCATTTAATGCACCTTTGTTGGTTTGAATGTAATTAAACTGAGAGTTGCTAAAATTCCCCATTTTAATTCTAAGGAGAAGTTATTCGAGTTGATTCATAGATACAATACCAATTTTATGACTTTCTTTCAGAGTGTGCACAGAGAGCTAGACCTGGAGTCCAGAAGACTCATCCCCATGAGTTAAAATCTGACCTCAGACATTTACTAGCTGTTTGACTCTAGGGAAAGTCACTTATGCCTGTTTGCCTCAATTTCTATATCTGTGAAAATGAGCTGGAGAAGCAAATGAAAGGATCTTTGCCAAGAAAACCCCAAGTGTGATCATGAAGTCAGAAATGGCTGAAAAATGACTGCATAGCAACAACAACAACAATCTGAAGCCAGTGAACTTAAGAACATATAATGAAGCTTTTCTTTAGATCAAATGACCTCTTATCAGACTGCAGTCTCTCACAGTATGCCTTCATGGTGCATTAGTGTAATTGCTGGATTGAGTTATTCCTTTAGCAACAGGCCTGCAAAGATTGTGCATAATTAATTAAACAAGTATTCTGTATCCTTGTATGAAAAAAATGATATTGTCCCAACTTTAATCCACCGGGCCCAGTGGATCACCTATGCACAGCACTCCTACTGATTTTATCACTAGCAAAGCTCACTGGTATTCCCCTTCAGTTTTCCAGGTACCATCACATTTTGTAGTATATAAGCTGGGCCAAATTTCAGATCCCCAATACCAAACTTTGTACTCAGAGTGAGTAAGAAGAGAGAATCTACCCTAGGGAACTTCCTCTAGAACCCCAAGTAATGTTCGTGCTCCTAAAGGGAAATGGAAGGCTATCGATTGTGAAGCAATAAGCATTTATTAAGTGCTTGCTATTAATCAGACACTTTGCTAGGCACCTAAGATACAAATGCGAACAATAAAACACTCCCTTCTCCCAAAGAGCTTACATCCAGTATGGCAACGGAGAAGAGGAGGGAAAGGGAATTCTGGGAAATTGCTAAGGAGGAAGAAGCAGACCAATGCTCTCCCTCCAAAACCACTTGGGGCATGAGAGGAAATTTACCCTTCTAAGTGCTATTGAAATTCTCTAAATTTTGCACCCTGAGCAAAGTTGTATGATGTCATCTTAATTATGGCCCTGGGACAATTGTGGGGTTGCTTCACTTCCCACATCCAACTTGCTTCTCAATTATTAGGGCTGGAAGACTCTGGTGTAGAAAACCCCATGTTTGATTTTATTTTTGCTGGGCCCACATTTTAATACATTAATAGTAAATCAATGCAAAGTATATACAAAGAGATACGTCATGATTCCCTCTTATAGTCCCAAGAGCAAAGAAAGCATTATCAAAGCAGAACTTAGTTAGTTTTGGTATATAGGGTTGAGTAATTGACAATCTTCTACCAATCAGCCCCGCTAGGCAGCTGTTGTCCCTTCCCATCTTCATTCAATTACTACTCCAAAGGGCATTTTAACTGTGATGGCTGTCCTTGGCAGTCAGATCATTGCCAGTCAATTTTAGGTCTTTGTAATCCCTCTTTAAGTCCGATGAGACAGCTACATGGAGTAATTACAGATAGGAATGCACACTGTTTTGATCAAACCAACATAAGAACATTTTTGTAGCTTTTCCCCCAAGAATTTCAAAAGAAAAATATAATTTGGGGAATATATCACACTGATTGAAAGCTAGCTGATTTGCAAACTGGTTGGTTTTTTAAAATCAGTTTTATCACTGTTTGTGAAGATCTCCCGGTCCAACTCTTAGGCAGTGCACAGACTGGTAATTAAAGAAATGAAATTCAGTCCCAAAGTCACCTAACGGTTCTTTTCATCTCAATAGATTAGAATAAAAATCTAGATAAGATGGAACTCCATCAGGATGGATAGACTAGAACCAAGAGCCTGAGGAAAAACTTTGCCAGAAAATTTCCGTATTTATTCTCATACTTGGATGCACATTCATTTTAAATATTCATAATCTTTTGTCAACAGCAACACAGAGTCAAATAAATTTAATGGGCAATAGCCAGGCATGTATTATGGTACAACCAAAGAGATCTAATTATTTCCAAGAGTGAGATAATGTTCATCATAAAAAGCCTCTGAATTTGTAAAGCTACATTGGACCATGCCTGTGACACTTATAGAACTTTAAATGAGAAATGCTATGGGATAGCCTTCCTTCTGGTCAATTTTCAGCAATGGTAACAAGAGTGTTAGCAAAGGCTTGATAACAGCCTTTTTTGTAGAGAGTTTTTGTAAATGACCTTCTTTGCTCAAAGTGTTAGGAGGAGGGCATAACATGGCTAATATACCTTAAATTGCTTTTACCAAGACTTGAGGGGAAAAAACAGAAAATGTAAAACAGGTGGCAGCATCAAAAGTCTCATAGTCCCTAAGATTCAGCTGTTCAGCATTGCCAATATAAATAACTTAACTAACTTCCAGTAACTCACCTAACACCTCCATCTTCAATTTTAGGATTAATCATAGTTGTCCGTCCTTTGTTTTAAAAGAAAATCAATGACACTACAGGATGATGTCTTGATGGTGTAAGATTAATCTACTTTCAGAATTTGCATTCAACACAGATAGTCTTTTTTTATAGTTATTAAAGCTTTTTATTTGCAAAACATATGTATGGGTAATTCCTAAACATTAACCCTTACAAAGCTTTCTGTTACAAATTTTCCCCCCTACTCCCCACCCCTCCCCTAGATGGCAGGATATCCACTACATGATAATTATGTTAGAATACTTAAGAAATCGAATATATGTATAGTTATTGCATCATTTTTTGTGCAGGAGAAATCGTATCTACAAGAAAGAATAATCCGATAAAGGAAATACAATGCAAGCAAACCTCAATAAAGAACATGAAAATGTTATGTTGTGGTCCACATTTCACATCCCTCTCTCTGGGTGTATATGGCTTTCTTCACCGAACAATTGGAACTGGTTTGAAGCATTTCATTGTTGAAGAGAGTCATGTCCATTAGAACTGATCCTCATATAGCCATGTTGTTGCCGTGTATAACGATCTCCTAGTTCTGCTCACTTCACTGAGCATCAGTTCATGCAAGTCTCCCCAGGCTTCTCTGAAATAGTCCTGCTGGTCATTTCTTACAGAGTAATAATATTCCATAACATTCATATACCATAATTTATTCAGCCACTCTCCAATTAATGGGCATCCATTCAGTTTCCAGTTTCTAGCCACTACAAAAAGGGCTGCCACAAACATGATGAATGTTGGAGGGGATGTGGGAAAACTGGGACACTGATGCATTGTTGGTGGATCTGTGAACGGATCCAACCATTCTGGAGAGCAATTTGGAGATATGCTCAAATAGTTATCAAACTATGCATACCCTTTGACCCAGCAGTGTTTCTATTGGGCCTATATCCCAAAGAGATCTTAGGGGAAGGAAAGGGCCCCACATGTGCAAGAATGTTTGTGTCAGCCCTTTTTGTAGTGGCTAGAAACTGGAAACTGAATAGATGCCCTTCAATTGGAGAGTGGCTGAATAAATTATGGTATATGAATGTTATGGAATATTATTGCTCTGTAAGAAACAACCAGCAGGAGGATTTCAGAGAGGCCTGGAGGGACTTGCATGAACTGATGCTGAGTGAAATCAGCAGAACCAGGACATCAATGTACACGGCAACAACAAGACTATATGATGATCAATTCTGATGGACACGGCTCTTTTCAACAATGAAATGTTTCAAACCAGTTCTAATTGTTCAGTGAAGAAAGCCATATACACCCAGAGAGAGAGATATGAAATGTGGACTACAACATAACATTTTCATGCTCTATATCGATGTTTGATTGCATTGTGTTTCCTTTTTCTGATTTTTTTTGTTCATGTAGATATGATTTTTCTTGCACAGCAAGATAAGTATGGAAATATGTATACATATATTCAACTTGTCAAGTATTTTAATATAATTAACATGTAGTAGACTTCCTGCCATCTAGGGGAGGGGAGGGGACTAGGGGGAAAATTTGTAAAGGAAAGCTTTGTAAGAATCAATGTTGAAGAACTACCCATTCATATGTTATGCAAATAAAAAGCTTTTAAAAAGAAAAATATATATCACCCCATGAGGGCAGTGGTCATCTTTGAAAGAGAAGGATGAACAAGATGCTTAGTGCCCAGCACATAGCAGAGTCTTAATACATATTTATGGAATTAAATTGAAAGCCAATGGAAATCCCTTTCAAAATTCCTGCCTGATTATAACTTTTAGGTAGAGATGCAAATAAAGGCAAATAATCTCATTAATAATAGAGATAACAATTGTAAAGAGCTACAAATAAGCAAGAATATTGTTAAATGCCTGGCAGTGAAGGAAGAAGCTTTGAAATTATTAGGTCTTGATTTATTGAGGATCAGTTGAATTGGATATTTTATTGTGTAACTACTTAAACGCCTTTAAATTAAATATATATATATATATATATATATATGTTTCATCAATATAAGTAGGCTAGTTCTCCATTAGTCTGACTACCAAGCCATTTACACTTTAGGAGACAGACCTGCTCTTTAAGAAAATCAATGTCAGTAACATGAAGAGTGGCTTGGAGTAGAGTAAGATTTCTGTCATGGAGAACAATTGGGAGGGCCATTGAAGTAGTCCCTGTGAGAGACGATTAGGACCGGAGCATATCCAATAGGCAGATTAAGGGTCCTTGGGCTTGATAGAAGCTAGTCCTGGAAGGGACCAAGAGGTCATCTGGCCTATCCTTCTCAACTTACAGATGAAAAAAACCAGGGTTCAGAGAGTTTAAATGGCTTGGCCATGGTCACACAGCTAGGAAATGACAGAGAAAGGATTTGAACTTGATGCTCCTGACCCGAAATCTGGCCCTCTCTACAAAAGAATAACTTTGAAAGGGAATTAGTTCATAAGAACTTCCTCTCTACTGTGAAAATGCAAGCAGCAGGAGAAAATAAAAGTTGAACACACTTTGGATTTTTAATATTTAATCTTTCTTTTGCTATTTCTCACTGGAGAAATACAATGAAAGAAGCTTATGCAGCGAATCATAGAAATTAAAGAAGGACTTTTAGGTCATTTAGTTCAAATCCCGCCAAGGTAGAATTGCTCCCCGTGGTACCTTAGGAGACATTTGACAGGATGGTGC
This sequence comes from Myrmecobius fasciatus, assembly GCA_023553655.1. NCBI lineage: Eukaryota > Metazoa > Chordata > Mammalia > Dasyuromorphia > Myrmecobiidae > Myrmecobius > Myrmecobius fasciatus. The sequence continues at coordinate 410,479 of JAJPUD010000950.1, forward strand.
AATGAATATTCACATCTTGAAGGCCTCTACTTTGCACTTGCTAAAATCCCCAGCGTCCCTACGGGAGATTCTGTGTCAGGATAAATGAATGTGATACCAATCCAGAAATTTAAAAGGCAAAATTAAAGGACTAGAGACCTCCGTTTAAATTTTGAAACATTTTACTATAACAAACTAATGGCCAGCCCTTGAGAGGTCCCACTCAACTAAGAATTCCTGATCTTTTCCTAAAATGGGTTTTATTCCAAAACATCTGTGATCTCCTTGATGTGGCTATTCCCTTCACTGATGAAGGTTGCAATCCATTTATGGTAGCTGTATATTATATACATGCTGTATATTCTCGACTTGGTTTTTCTATTAGTCTGCCACAAAGAGTCCACCCAAAAGACAGGAGCCTTCTCCTTTATCTTCACAGATAGACATTGAGCGCACAGAATTCCCATTAGCCTTTGCTCACATTTTATGACTGGTGAATCTTTGTTTTATTTTTCCAGTCACATATTTCTTGCATGGTTACCCTCATTCTACATCGACTACATAATTCTTCAGGTGTCATATATAGCAGCTTGCACTCCCCATGCATCTCTTCATTGCTCTTTCAACAATCCTTGACTTTAATTGTTCAGAGGCTGTGATATTTCATCACAAACAACCATAAAAACATCACCGATGGAATAGAGATACCCAAAGACAAATCTTTGTTTAAGGCAAAAGCTTAGGGTTATTGCAAAAATGAAACTGTGCAATTGCCCAAAGGTTGTACAGTCTTCCTTTCTATCCATGTTCAATTCTTGGTCCAATTCATTCTCCATTTTTAGCATCTGTCCAAACTGCATGTACTAATCAATGAGCTCTCTAAGTTTTCTTTCAACTCAGATACATCTCAGACAGGGCTCTTTCATCCACTTGGTTTTTCCTGTATATATAGTTAGCCCAAATGCTTCTGAGTGACTATAGATCTCATTTAGGTGATGATTCCTAGTATGTAATCAAGAAAATGCCAAGCACAGATAGGAGCTTCTGAAGGACTTCATTTTTGTGTGTATGTAACCTTTTACAGAAAGTGTGCCAGATCTGAAATCTGAAGCTCTCATCTTCTTGAATTCAAATCCAAGTTCAGAAACTTGGCAGCTGTGTGATCCTGGGCAAGTTACTTAACCCTGTTTGCCTTAGTTTCTTATCTGTAAAATGATCTGCAGAAGGAACTGACAAACCACTCCAGTATCTTTGCTAAGAAAACTACAAATGGTTCATGAAGAGTCAGACACAACTGAAATGACTGAAAAACAAACCTCCTCTTTTACATTTGGACTGTTACTTGCCTTATAGTGGCAAATATCTTTAACAAACACATTTGTCCTTATCCTATGTCTTACTTGATTTTAATAACGCCTTTATTTTGTTCTTAAAAATGTTTTTTTTAATTTTCTTGCCATTTTATGACCAGAAAGTTAATATTTGAGAACAAAGTAATTCTACTGAGACTGATCAATAATTTTCTATTTTAAAATAAGGATGTAATCAAAGATGTTATTGAAATGTATATTCCCTTTTCTAAAACTGGAAGATGTTCAGGAAATCAGACACTTCCAAAGGGAAAGATTTTTTTTAAGAACATAACAGCAGAATATATCCCATTTCTTTCCCCAGTTTCCCAAATCTTTCTTTAGTGAATGGTTTAGAAACAAATGAGCAGTACTGGTTTTAGCTGCAGCTAGAGCTCATCCTCCTGCCCTCTGGCCTGCTGAGATCATAGAAACTTAAACTCATGAATTATCAGGAGAAAAAGAAGTGGGTGGCAGGCCAGCAGAGCTTGTTTCTGTCCTGCTCTTCTTAGATCTGGCCTCTCATTGGAGTCTATCATGCCAGGTCTTTTCTCTATGTTGGAAGCTCTCTGGAGCAGCTCTTCTGAAGTCTAGTGATGACTCTCCAATCATGGGGTGAACAAACCCTGATTACCTGTTTCCTAGGTCCTGCCCAAATGGCTTTCACATTGGTCATGAAGATGCTTTTCGCCTTATGACTCGAACGCCATTAGCTTTTAACAGCATGATATTTCTTCTCCACCAACCAAGCCCTTCAAAGGCAGTAATTCACCTCTCCTCAGGAGCATCCATCTCTTCAACTGAATAATGATGGACTTGAAAAAATACAGCACTAACTCTCAGCCATGAAAAGCCAATTTCTAAAATCTGTAATCCCATTGCGTTGAACAGAGATGCCAGAGTTTGGAGAGCTATCATCCTCAAACTAGAGGCCAGAACCTTCTCTGGTATTGAAAGCAATTTAGCTAAAACATGTTCATATGCTTTTATCTCTCTGTCTGTGTGTGTGTGTGTGTGTGTCTCTGTGTGTCTCTGTCTCTGTCTCTCTGTCTGTCTCTCTGTATCTCTCTGTCTCCTCTCTGTCTCTCTGTCTCTGTCTCTGTCTCTGTCTCTCTCCTCAAACACTTTCAATGAAGCGATCCCATACCTACTGGACTACATTCTTCCTTCCTTCCTATGTACTCTCAGTTCCAGGCAGACCCAATCCAAAACTTCTATACAATTAAATAAAAACAAACAACCATAGCTGAAGATCACTTGTATTTCCAGATAGCTTACTACCTTTGTGACTCTGAACAAGCTACGCCCCTCGCCCCAGTCCTCAGTTCCATCATCTGTGAAATCAGAGAATTTGAGTTTGCTGAACTCTAAGGTTGCTCCCAGCTCTAAATCTTTCTCCAACCATGTTCCTCTATTAGAAACTGGCATCTTGGTACACTGCCAACCTAGCCTTCCAACATTATATAATCCAAAGAATGCCATACATGGAACCAGGGGATCTGACTTTTTGAATCCAGTTCCTGACACTTTGACCAGCTGTGTGATTATGGGCAAATCATTTTCCTTCTCTGAGTTTCCATTTTTTTGCATATAAAATAGGTATACTAATACCTAACTTCCCAGAATTTCTATAAATGAAACAAGTCGAGAAACAAGTCTGAAGAATGCTTAGGAGTCAAGGCCAGGCCTGGAAAAACAATTCATCTACAACACATGACACAAGTATTCATCCAGCCCTTTGCCTAATAACTTCTAATCAGGGCTCATTTAACCTCAGTTTCCCCAACTGTAAAACAAAGAGTGAATAGATCCACATAGGCCATTCCTCTCTTGAAAAATTCTAATTACTCAAAAGTTGTACCTAAACTCAAGCCTAAATTTCCCCTTATTCCTGGCTCTGACCTCTGGGGCAAGAAGAAGCCCGAAGTCTTTCTAAGATGAGGAGAGGGCTAGAAGGACAGCATCTGGGATTAGATTGGGACGGAAAGCTCTCCCTGTCAATGCAGGTCTGTGCCTTCTCTTCAGCTTCTCATCTTAGAGGGCTGCTTGAGAGGACAAGTCACTCACTAGTCCAAGATCAAACATCCATTATGAGTCAGAAGTAGGACTTGAATCCAGATCTTACAAATTTCATAATTAGAAACCACAATTAAGCCTTTCAGGCAAGTCTTTCAAATACTTCAAGCTAGCTTTAATATCCCCTCTCCCTGCCTGCCATGTCTTCTCTAGGCTAAAAGTATATAAAACACTTAACCCTCCTTACCTCAATTTCCTTAAATGTAAAATGAGCTGGAGAAGGAAATGGAAACCTTCCAGGATCTTTGCCAAATAATCCCAAACAGGGTCATGAAGAGTTTCACACAACAGAAACAACTGAACAACACCACACACCAGGAGCTCTGCTAAATTGTTAGCATGAAAAAGCAAAACCCAAGTAATCCCCACTTTCAGCAAGCTTACATTCTACTGAAGGGAATGTTGGCTTGACTGGTTAATATTTCTATGACCTTGGGGAGGTTACTTAAATTCCCTGGGGCTTAGGAAATTAGCATTACCTTCCATCTACTACATAGTTTGTATACTTTGGTTGATACACATCCAGTTAGAGTGCAATCTCTTTTATATTTTGGCTTTTTATTTGTATCTCCAATCTTAAGAACACTTAATAAATGTTTGATGAAAGATTGACATGGCTAGTAAAGAACTAGCAAGGACCAGATACCAGATTCCCAACTCTTATATGTGTATATATCTATCTTCTGAAACTCTATGCATCTATATAGATTCAATTTATTTGCCTGTCTGTCTGTCTATCTATCCATTTATCTGTGAGTATGCCTGGATGACTGGCTGTCCATCCATCTGTCCATCTCTCTGTCTATACATCCATCCATTCATCCATCCATCCATCTATCGATCTATCTATCAATCTATCTATCTATCCATCCATTTGTCTGTATGTCTGGCTGAATGACTAACTGTCTTTCCATCTGTCACTCTGTCTATCTATCCATCCATCTATCTATCTATCTGTCTGTCTATCTTATCATCTATTTATCTACCCATATACTATCATTGATGTCTCAGAAAGGTATTTAAATATTTTGTTTTGATATCTCCCTGCTCAGGACAATGGCTCTAAAACATATTTAGATGATTTTATTCTGATGAAACATAATGCAAAATGAGATGACCAGTTTCAATGCCACTTGTCTTAAAGAAAGGAAATAACCAAATGAAATCTTTCAGAAAACAAAACAAAATACAAAAGGAAACTGACACCAGAAAACCCTGCCCCAAACTTTCAGTAGCTTCTAGTATTGTAAATTTGTCATGACTAATGGAGTTCAAATGGATGGGGAACTTCAATTTTGAGAAAAAAAATGGTAACATAGGGGAAAACATCTTTGGTCACCCAATCAGCAAAGGTAGCTCTTCCCAGGAGCCCAGGATGGGTGGAAGAGGTTGATTCAAAGACTCTTATAGGTGTGATTCTTGAGAATGGCAATAATTTTGACAAGTGGCTTGTCACCTACTAGAATGGCTGAAGCATTTCAAATCCGATGTCTCCAAATGATGTCTCTGAGTTAGGATGAACTGTGCAGATATGCAAGACCCACACTGCCTCTGGGAGCAGTCAAACCAGAAGATGAGCGACTCTGTCTGGAGACTGGGAAGTTAAATAAATAATTAATGGGCATTCATCAGTATAAAAGCAGAATAACCACTCCTTAGCCTTGCCATCTTTCTGTTTTTCTCTGCACACACTCCCACACAAAAACCTCCAAGTACCCAGATGTTATCAATCAGGATGAGAAACTCATTCTCCAGGGGCTGCCCCAGCCATGATGTTTTTCCTTAGGGCATGTATCCTTCCATGTGTAAGTGACAGGAAAGAAGTAAAATGCATGATTAGCCTTTGGGGCTAATTCCTAGTTTTTTAGCTATAGGGGAAAACTGGTGGTTATGCAGAAAGCAGATCTCTCTCTCTTAATTGGTGCAAAATGCAGAATCTGATACTCATGGAACTGATCACGGGAACAGGTTTATTGTATGGATTTTGAAACTTAGAATATTTGCAACCACATTTGCTGTGGTGATGTATGGTCATAGAACAGTTCCAATAGTCTTGTGATGAGAGCCATCTGCACCCAGAAAGGGAACTGTGGGGACTGAATGTGGATCACAATATAGCATTTTCACTCTTTTTGTTGTAATTTGCATGTATTTTATTTTTCTCATTTTTTTTCCTTTTTGATCTGATTTTTCTTGTTCAGCATGATAATTTTAGAAATATATAAGGAAGAATTCCATATATTGGATTATATATGGAATTCTTCCTTATATATTTCTAAAATTATCACAAGACCAGGGTGAATAGTTATTCTATGCATATGTTTTGAAAATAAAAAGCTTTAATCAAATAAAATGAAGTATGGTCATAGGTTAATAGATTTTAAGCTAGAAGGGACCTTAAAGACCATTTGGATGATCCTCTTCATAGAGAATGAAATGGAACCCCAGAGAAATGAGGTACTTATTCAAAGTCACATAATTATATATTTAGAGCCTGAAAATACATCAGTAGTCACCCAGTTTTACAGATGAGGAAGCTAAGGCCTCAAAAAGTTGTTTCATAGATCATAGAAGATTTGAACCTATGTCTCCTGACTCCAAATCCATTGCTTACCCTGCTTAGTTCATTGCTATCAAATACTGAAAATATCCAAAAGGAGAGAAAGGGGAACTTGAAACAAAGACCGTGTTCATAATGAATTTTCAGACTTAAAAAGTTCTCCAAGAAAAATGTATTTATACAGGAACTTCTTAGGAGTGAAGTAAATACATTTTAGAGCATGCACAATTTTTTCCCTTCTTTCCTCCTCCTCCTCTTTCTCCTCATTTTTTCCTCTTCCTTCCCCTTCTCTTCCTCTTCCCTCTTCCTTTCCTTCTCCTTCTAAATACCTTTTTATATAAATAGGACAAGAATGCTCAAAGGAAATCAGTTAATCAATAACCACTAGTATGGTAGGCAGAGCCAAGATGGTGGAGTAAAGGCAGGAACTTGCCCAACCTCTCCCCCAAACCATACCAACTTCCTTTAAATAATAATTCTAAACAAATTTTAGAGTATCAGAACATCCAAAAAGAGGGAGAAGAACATTTCCTAGTCAGAGACAATGTGGGTTGTCAGCAGAAAAGAGTGGGAGTCCAGCATATAGTCCTGGTACATGTCATTCCAGTGTACCCCTATCCGGGCCTTGGCCCTAGACTGAGTCCCATTGCAGGAATGGGTCTTGGGATTTCTGAATCATAGTATGACAAGTACTAGTAGTTTATAGAACTCTCAGTCCAGAGACACCAAATAGGCCTTGGAAGGGCAGCAGAAAAGGAGTGTGGCAACAGGGTGGGGATCTAGCACATAATCCCAGTGTTAGTGCAGGCTGTGTTAGCACAGCTTCAGACCCAGCCCTAGACCCAGCCCCAGTGCGATCAGAGCAAGACTGTTGCTTTAGCACATTAAATCTTACAGCTACATTAGGATGGGGATACTCCTAACAGTTCCAGAGCAGAAAAGAGTGCTTGGATCAGATCCCAAGAAGAAGCTCTGAAAACAGGTACACAAAATTTCTGAAGCTTGGGGCAATGCACCTTCCACCTGAGAAACAGAGCCCTACTTTAATAAAGAGTTAAAAGCCAAGTAATAAACTAGGAAAATGAGTAGACAACAGAAAAAACTTTTTAACCATAGAAAGTTACTATGGTGACAAGGAAGCTCAGAACACACACTCAAAAGAAGATAATAAAGTCAAAGCTCCTGTATCCAAACCCTCCAAGAAAAACAGGAATTGGCCTCAGACTATGGAAGATCTCAAAAGGGATTTTGAAAATCAAAAAAGAGAGAGGGAAAATTTGGGAAAGAAATGAGTGGTGCTAAAGGACAAACAAAAAGCTAATGAGGAGAAGAATGCTTTAAAAAGCAAAATTGGCCAAATGGGAAATGGGATACAAAAGGTCATTGAGGAAAATAATTCTGTAAAAATTTGAATTGAGGGGCAGCTAGGTGGTGCAGTGGATAGAGCACCAGCCCTGAATTCAGGAGGACCTGAGGTCAAATCTGGTCTCAGACACTTAACATTCCCTAGCTGTGTGACCCTGGGCAAGTCACTTAACCTCAATTGCCTCAGCAAAAAGCAAAAAAAAAAAATTTGAATTGAGCAAATGGAAGCTAATTACTTATGAGAAATTCTGGAACTCCCAGATTAAGAAGAAAATATTGCAAGCATTCAGAAAGAAACAATTCAAGTATAGTGGAGCCACAATCCATTTAACACAAGATTTAATAACTTCTACATTGAAAGGCCAAAGAACCTGGAATATGGTATTCTGGACAGCATTGCAGCTAGGATTACAACCAAGAATCATCTACCCAGCAACACTGAGTATAAAAGAGGAAATAATACGCATACTCACTATGCATATAGAAATCTATCTTATCTTGTGGGAAAATAGGAGGGGAATAGAATATAGGAAAGGGGAAGTATAATAACAGAGAGAACATAGAGTGGTCAGAAGCAAAACACTTTTGAAGATAGACAGGGTAAAAGGAGAGCAAGAATAAATAGAAGGAAATGCAGTTAACAATAGTAATTGTAAAAAGAATTTTAAAGCAACTTTCTCTGATAAGCCTCATTTCTCACACATGGAGGAAACTGAGTCAAAATTTAAAAAATAAGATCCATGCCCCAATTGATAAATGATCAAAAGCTATGATCTATACCCAAAAGACTATACTTTCATGCATATCCTTTGACTTAAGAATACCACTACTAGGTATGAACACCAAAGAGATTTTTAAAAAAGAAAAAGGACTTATATGTACAAAAAAAATATTAATAGCTGCTCTCTTCTAGGGGCAAAAAATGGAAATTGAGGGAATGTCCATCAGTTGAGGAATGGCTGACTAAATTGTGGTATGTGTTTTTGATGGAATATGGAAAATTTCTATTTTCTATCTATAGGAAATGATGAGCAGGATACTCTCAGAAAAACACCTGGAAAGTCCTCCATGAACTCAAGCAAAGTGAAATGCATTGTATATAAAATAATAGTAATGTTCTAGGATGATCAGTTGTAAATGACTTTGCTATTCTCAGAAGTATCCATGAGCACTCTGAAGCACTTAGGATGAAAAATCCTATCCATATTCAGAGAAGGAAGTGATTGTGCCTGAATACAGACGGAAGCATTCTGTCTGTCTCTCTGTCTCTCTGTCTCTGTCTCTGTCTCCCTCTTTCTCTCTTCCCTCCCTTTCTCTTTCCCTCCTTTTCTCTCTCTCTCTCTCTCTCTCTCCCCTCTGTTTTAACTTTATTTTCTTGAGGGTTGATTTTTTTATTAGGGTATGAGATCTATGTTTTCTTTCACAACATGACTTTTATGAAAATGTTTTATATAACTTCACATGTGGTTTCTTAATAGGAGTGGGGTTAAGTGAGAGAATCTAAAACTCAAAAGTTAAAAAAAAATGTAAAAAACAAATGTTTTTAAATGTAACTGAGGAAAAATATTAAATAAATACTTTTTTAAAATTGAAATTGAACACATCCTAAAAAATAACCACTAGAGAGCCAGGTTCCACTATAAATACTATACATACAAAGAAAAAATAAAAATTACCCCTGTCCTCAAAATTGTTACATTCTAAGAAGGGACGCAAGTCACACACATATAAATTTATACAACATACCTATGAGGTAGATATAAAGTAACCTTAAAAGAGAAGGTTATAGATGAGAGGACTGGAAAAGTGTGCCTATAAAAACTTGTTTGAGTTAAATCTTGAAGGAAATCCAGGCATTATAAGATATAGAAGTAAAAGAGGAAGTCATGAGGCAGTTAGATGTATAATGGATAGAGCATTAGTCCTGAAGAGAGGAGAACCTGAGTTCAAATCCAGTCTCAGACACTTAACAAGTACTAGCTGGTATGACCCTGGACAAGTCACTCAACCCCAATTGCCTCAGGAAAATAAAAAAAAAAAAAGAGGAAGTCATTTCACTCACATGAGGAACAATCAATACAAAGACTTGGAGATGGGAGATGGAGCTTTAGGTGTGAGAATCTGTAAGGAGACCAGTATGACTGAATTATAGAATATTTTGATGATAGTAATTAATAAGAAAAGGATACTCAATAATAATAAAGGCAAGAAAGGGCCAGGATTTGAAAAGCTTGAAATGCCTCAAAAACTACTTTGCATTTGATCTTGGAGATAATAGGAAGTTACCAAAGTTTATTCACTGGGGGGGGGTCATGGTCAGATCTATACTTTGACCCCCATCTGAAAGATGGGTTGGGATGGAAAGAGACAGGACAGAGAGGCCATTGGGAGGCTTTGTAACAGTCCAAAGGAGGTGATGCTAGAGTTGGAAAGAATCTTTCAAGCCATCTATCCAGTCTAACCTTAGTACCTGACTAAGGATCCCCTCTGCAATATCCCTAATATGTGTTCATCAGTCAAAGATCCATTTCTTCCCAAGGTAGCCAATCAACTTTTGGATAAGTCTCATTATCAGGAAAGATTGCTTTTGTTTTTATTTTTGTTTGTTTGTTTTCTTATTTCCGGTCAAAATCTGCCACCATTTATCTTCATTCCATTCCTTTCAGTTCTACAGTCTGAGCCCAACCCAAGAAAGTCTAATCTATTTTGCATGTGATTGTTCTTGAAGCTTTCAGAGGATGATCACAAAGAAATGATCAAATTCCCTCTAAGTCTTTTCTTCAGGCTAAGCATTCCTAGTTAATGAACTAAGAAAATTGTTCTCTTTTCTATCTACTCAGAAGTTTTAATGTCTGTAAAATAACAACAACAAAAAAAGAAATGTAAAATAAATTCTCCTTTACCTTCTTATGGTGCTTGAAGTATAGTCTGTGTCAATACAAGAATGTTTTTATTTCTATTTCCAAGCAAAGTAAGAATGCTAGAAAGCTTTCTCAAAGTCTTGAATTCACAGAGCATTCAAAACCAGTTTACTCTGAGTTCTCATTATTTCACCCTTGCCTCCATTTTATTCTCCACATTGCTCTTTCCCAAGATGTTTCCACTAAAGACTGTACCAGAACCTTTAGTTGCTGCTAAGGATCATCTCATTAAAAGGGGAAAAAAAGAAAAAGAAAACTCAGGAGGGCAACAGATAACTTTTTTTAAGCAGCACATACTTTTTAATGAGATGAGCTCAAAGAAATACCCAAATAAGGCAGACTTTCACTTTTCCATTTCTTTTCTCTGACTTGAGACTCATGGAACTGACTTCTCTCCAAATTAATTACCAAATAAATAAGTAGGCAAGCAAATTCTTAGGCCCATCCTGGTACCTTAAGCCTGGTATCGGCTGATAGCAATCTTTTATTAGATATGTTAGTTTTTGACTTTTCTAAAAGAGAGCTTATAATTAGCCATAAAGCAGCTGAGCTTCTCCACTATCAGCAAGGTATTTTTTTTTTTTGCTAAAGGCTTGACTTTTTATTTTCATGCTGTATTTTAGCGTTTCCATGCTATTTTCTTCTTGTCTCTACCCCCACCATGAAATCCAAGCTCTCTAAGACAACTTTGTGTCTACAGAGACAATGAGATGGATTTGGAAGCTGAGACCATCCTTGTCCTTGAGAGCAATGGGATTTTTTGCAATTTATATCTGCAGGTGGCTGCTGGTGAGGGCAATTAGGCACTTCCCCACTGGGACAGCTCAAGTGCATCTCATTAGTCCTTTCAAAGCTGCACAGAGAAGTCATTCTGCACCTGAAAGTGGAGTTGACGGCATATAGGGTGGGATTGGGGGAAGGGGGGAGAGGGAGGATGGAGTTGGAGGGAAAGGGTGGAATAAATGAAAGATGGAGTGTGAAATAGATACTTATAACCAGTGCAAAGATGTCGGAAACAGTGCCCTCTGCTAAGAAAATTAGGAGTAATGGATCATATCGTCCAGGGATTGGACGAAACATCATTGTGCTCTTTTCCAAGACTTTTTCTCCTCAGAAAAAGAAAATATATCTGTTCAAAGAAGGATCTCAGAGTGAGAGCTGGGAGATAGATAGATAGATAAACAGACAGACAGATAGACAGATAGATAGACTGGATAGATAGATGGATGGATGAATATACACAGGAGAAAAATAATCATCTGAGCCTCACAATTTTTTTTATTTCTGTGTTGAATGAATATATGCATACACAGATATACACATATGTATATAGATAGATAGATAGATAGATAGATAAGGGGAAAGATAAGGATGGGGTGTGCAGTTATGGTTTGCAAACCATAAAGCACCATCTAAAAGCCAGTTATTGATTCTAAATAAAATGCAAGTTTTAAAAAGTTTAAAATATATTTTTTAAAGAAAAAACCTAATATAGGTCAACTTGGCAGGCTTTTTTAGCTAGCTAATAGTTATTTGAGTCTCATACAAAAAAATGGAAAATATGCTAATTTGGGTCTGTGGGCTATGAAAGCTGTATACACATTGGTTTACTATTAAAATAAACCTTGAAATAAAAATCACTCATTAAGTAACAATATTATTAATTTTTTATGCATTGCATTATATTACCAGATAATGAACCAAAAGGAAAAACAACTTAAGCTCATAGAATTTAGGGCCAGAGGGGACATGAAAGCCCCTCATTTAACAGATAAGGAAACTGAGAATCAGAGAGGGTAAGCTGCCTGAACGAAGTCACACAGCTAATAGTTGACTTTGAAGGAAAAGAACTAGAGAAGAGAGAGAGCTGAACAACAAGGGCTGTTGCATCAAGAATGCTCTGAACCTGGAGGCCCAGGACTTGAGTTACTTGTGACCTTAGGCAAGTCATTTGGATCTTGCAGGTCTTAATTTCCTTAACTGTCTTCAGGTAGGTGAAGAGCAATCCAAGTGAAAGCTAGTAGACTAGCTTTGGTTAGTCCCAGAAGAATAGCTGAAGGTCTCAAAGAGGGAGATTCCAGGCTTGCTATAAGAAAAACAAAACAAAACAAAACTCCTAAGGGGAACTGTCCAAAAATGGATTGGATCGCTTCCCACTGACTCCATTGGGGTCCCCAAGAAAAGGTTCCATTCACACTGCCTCAATTATGCATACTGGGAAGTCCTATTCAGTATGTGCTGCATTAAATATTTGCTGAAGTCCTTCCTCCTTGTACAAGCAAGGATTCTGGGTTGTTTCTTTCATCCTGGGATGAAATTTAAGCTCTTCCCAATTCACAGATTTGTTTGGAGGGAGAAAACACTTAATGAGGAAGTCCCTTGAATGCTCTTTAAATCCTGAATCCTTTCTGACACAAAGTCCTTAATCCCAGGACTTTGTCATAACCAAGCAAATCTACATATGGGAATTTGTCGATGTGAGTATCTCTAACAAAAAGAATCCTGTTCTGTACCTGACTTAGTAGAGGCAGATTTGGAGGGAGAAGGACAGAGCAGAAAAGCTGACTTCCACCACCTGAGGAGCTTAAAGACCAATTCTCAAACTGGTTTTTTTTCCCCTTCTCTCCTGATATCTGGATCTTCAGACTTCCTCTCTCACTGTCACTAGAGAGGAAAGTAGATTGTTTAAACAAGATCTCGAGTTTTAGTGTATGGAAGCCTTTTTAAGCAATTTCAAAAATAATAAACACAAAGTCAGAATACAAGACTGGGTGGGGGAATGCACCCCCATCTGGCAGAAAAAATATCATTCATCTTTATCATGCACAGAATTTTAATCATTGGGGAATTTTTATCATGGCATGTTCCATTATAAACAGAAATCTGCTATTAAATTTCTATTTTGCTTAGCTTTTTAAAAAATCGTTCCATATGAGAGAGAAAAAAATTGATTTTCCCCTAATCTGTAGCATAGAAAAGAGAGGAACAGTTGTTCCTGGGGGAAAAGGAACAACAGAATTATCAACAATGGAAACTTTAGTGGAGAAGAATACCTCCCTGCCACCTAGATTAGAGATAAACTAGAAGTTACTTTTGTTTATTTTGGAAACAATCATGAGAACTTCCATGAAGTTCCAACTTTTTAACAGAGAGGGAAAAGGTGGGGACAGGGGTAGCCAAATCATAGGAAAGGATACAGCCAATTTAGTATAATCTTCCAATCAGCGTCTAACATATGATATAACAAGTTATCAATGGCTACAATCTGCCATAGTGTACCTAGACCCAAGTTACAAGTTCAAGTTCACTTTGGCAGGTAGAAGCCATTGATAGCGTATGTATATATATAATATATACATATATTATATATATACATGTATATATGTTTTTGTATGTTGTGACTACGTACATATAACTACATATGTGCATGTATATTTGCGTGTGTATGTGTTGTTCAGTGTTTGGTCATTCATTGTGTTTGTCTCTCCATGCCCCATGGACTTGTCCCTGGGATTTTCTTGGCAAAGGAGAGGAGTACCCCTCCTCTCCTTACCCCATATTATATCCTTCCTTGTAATTAAAAAAAACAACAACATGTAAACATAAACATACAACATAGTGAATCTCCACCTAACAATCAATATCACGTTCTACCTTAGTCGTTTCTTGACTTTGCCATGAAAAAAGAAGTATGCTTCATTATCTGTTCTCTATGTATCTCCATTTACTTTTTTTTTAATGTACAATATCATTATCATTGTTTATTTTGAAGAACAATACATCTCAATAGGCAGATGTAATGGATTTTCAAAAAAATCCTCTTGTTATATGATATATATATATATGATCACTTTTGGTTTTTTATTTTTCTAAATAAAATCCACTGAATCTCAACAAAAATTCTAACCTAATTTTCCAATTTAAAGCAACTAGAAATCATGCCATACTTAAATCTTACATATATATATGTATATATATAAAAAATCCAATCTGACAAGTTAAAATCAACCATACAGTTGTTTCAAACAACCATGAAAGCCAGTTTTAAAAGCAAAATGTTTTCCTTTGTTGGAATTGATGGAGGACTCGTAAACATATGTATTTTTGAAGTAGGGCTCAACAAATTTGTTTTGGTTCAGAAACCAGATAAATTTTTGAGATTTCAGGAATTCAAAATAGGACAGGGAGGGGGAAAGAATCGATCGTATTGCTGGAAAGCGATGGTTCCTTTCAGCTGAAAAATCAAATGAAGGTCAATGGAAGGATCTTTTTTTATTTTTTGTGACACAATTGGGGTTAAGTGACTCACCCAGGGACACACAGCTACTAAGTGTTAAGTGTCTGAGGCCAAATTTGAACTCAGGTCCTCCTGACTCCAGGGAATCCAGGGATTGGTGCTCTATCTATTGAGGCATCCAGCTACCCTTCATTGAAAGAATTTTGAAGAATTCTCTTGGAAGACTCAAGGAAAAAGTTGAGCCCATCTGGCCAGAATACTGACTGGGGAATATCCTAAGCAAGTGGAAATTTTGATCAGCAGCCTTCACTGTGGCTTCTGTCCCTTTTTTTTCTCTGTCCCATGCTTAGGAATCAGAGTCCAAGTTAAAGTCGGGGGAGTAACCATGAAGAAAAAGCCAAAATTCCAGTCTGTCTCTGTGTCTCTGTTTCTCTCTCCATCCTAATGATTAAGAAAGAAGACCCTTTTGTAATTCCAATAATGAATCCCTCTCCAGGCCTATTTTGTATTATGTCATCATGCACCAGAAATGCCAGAAAGTACATGTTTATTTATCATTTAATATTTAAATTGTATAAATTATTAAGCTTTTTTGTCTAAACCAATAATTTTCATGATGTGGAGAAATCCCAACGAGAAAATTCTCCCATCCAGTGCAAACTAAAGGCTGCTAGTCAGCTCCTGGCCTTGAAGAATTGCTTTGGGCATTGAAAATTTAAGTGGATGGAAGAAAAGAAGGAAGGAATGAGGGAAGGAGGGAAGAAAGGAAAGAGGGAAGGAAGGAAGGAGAGAGGGAGGGAAGGAAGGAAGGAAGGAGGGAGGGAGGGAAGGAATGAAGAAAGGAAGGAAGGAAGGAGGAAAGGAAGGAGGGAAGGAAGGAAGGAAGGAGGAAAGGAAGGAGGGAAGGAAGGAGGGAAGGAGGAAAGGAAGGAAGGAAGGAAGGAAGGAAGGAGAGAGACAGACACAGAGAGAATATGAATGTGGGAATCACGAGAACATTGTCTAATCTGGATTTGGTTGTTACAAGAACCAGAAAACAGCATTCCCAACTTTATTGCTCAGAGAATGATAGCAGGAAAGTGCATCCATTGCAATGTCCCCCTCTTCCCCCACAATATCTCTATTCACTCCTTGAATCTTTTTTCCCCCTCTTTGGAGAACTGGGATCTTTTGCCCCAAGCAGGGAGCTAGCAAGAGTCTCCTGTATCAAGGGGCCATCTTCTTTTCCTCTTGTTCTTTTCCTATTGCCAAGCATCTGCAGAATCAGTCTTTCCTCTGGACAGCCCTGTCTGGGCTGGAAGTGCCTTTCACCATCTCAGCACTGTCAAATTCAGCAGTATTGGGGATTTCAAGCTGAAAGGGCCCTAAACTCATTCAGTTCAAAGTGGGCTGACTGAGTCTCAGAGACATGAGGGACTTACCCAGAGCCAGGCAGCCTGTGACAAAGCCAGGCCCCAAGCAGCTCCTGTGACTTCACATACCCGCATTCCTTCCACTGGAGCAGCCCTGGTCCCCTGGTCGTTCCTGGGAACAAAGTGTCCTCGTGACATTTCTCAGTCTCCGCTGTTGTCTTTAACTCTTGGGGGATTTGGGAACATCTCCGAGATTTGGACTAGATTGTGATCTGGCTTTTATGAGGTGAGGAGTTCTTGCTCTCAGATTTTGTACCAGGAAGCTGGGTTCTCATTCATTTGTGATGGGAAAAAATAAGTGGTTCTCAGGGATGAGGGGTCTAAGCATCCAGAAATGTGACAACCCTGGGACATTTGTTTAGAGACCTAGAATTCCTCTGTAGAGGCCGCTTACTCCATTGGATGACTAGGGCAAGGCCACTTCTGGAAGCAATTTGTATGAAAGTCAGCAGGGAGCCATAGAAAAAAGCCCATCTTCCTTCCTTCTTTCTTCTTTTCCTTTCTTTCCTTCCTTCCCTCCTTCCTTCCTCCCTCCCTTTCCCTTCCTTCCTTCTTTCTATCCTTTTTTCATCCCTCATTCCTTCCTTCTTTCCTTCCTTGTTTCCTTCCCTCCCTCCCTCTGTCCCATCTTTCCTTCCTTCTCTCCCTTCTTCCTTCCTTCCTTCCTTCAATCCATCCTTTCTTCCTTTTTTCCTCCCTCCCTTCCTCTATCCCATCTTTCCTTCCTTCTCTCCCGCCTTCCTTCCTTCCTTCCTTCTATCTATCCTTTCTTCTTTTTTCCTCCCTCCCTCCCTTTTCTTTCTTTCATCCATCCTTCCTTCTTTCCTTCCTTGTTTTCTTTCCTTCTTCCTTCTTTCCTTTTATCCTTCCTTCCTCTTCCCTCCCTCTATCTTTCCTTTCTTTCTTCTTCCCTCCCTCCTTCCTTCTTTCTCTCCTTTTCTTCCTTCCTTCCTTTTTCCTTCCCTCCTCCCCTCTCTCCTTCATTTCATCCTTCCTTCCTCCATAATCTCTCTCTCTCTCTCTCTCAGTATCAGTGTGTGTGTATCTCCCTTCTAATGATCAAGACCTCATCAGGAGGCCTACATTTTGGGTCTGGATCTAGGACACAGAGCTACAAAGGGCCTTAGATCTCATCAAATATAATCCTTGATTTTATAAATGAGGAAGTTGAGACTGAGAAAGAGAAAAGGAACTTTCCCAGGTGTAGTGCTTATGGTAGATAGTTGTGATGTTTGGGGAAAAAAAATCCACAAATCTTTCTGTACCTCAATGTAATTATTTACATAATGAGGGGATTGGGTTAAAGTGATCTCTAAGATCCCGTTTGGTGCAAAAATTATTTGATTCTGTCTTTTAAATTGGATTCTTCTCCCTTCCCCCCACCCCCCCAAAAAAAAAACTGAGTTGAAATCCATTCCTGATAAATATCATAAAATATGACCCTAAACAAGTTAATTTACTTTCACAGATTTCACAGATCTCAATTTCTCTGCTCTTTCTTGTATCACTAACTTAGAATTTAGAGATCTGATTTCCTATCCTTTGTGGCTATAAGATTTAGTGTATTGCACCCTTTTTTCAGGGAAAAGAAATTGGGAATAAATTCATTTGGAAGTTAAGAAGAAAATTCTCCAGAACAGAATCTGTATTTGCTGACCCAAAGCATAAAATATAAGTATGGGCAAGCTCCAGACTAGAGATGGATTGTACTAAACCAGAGCTTATAAAAATGTATTTTCCTAGAGGTGAAAAGCTAATCAAGGGATTTAAATGACTTCTTGTTGTGAGCAACAAGATAGAGGACTAGATATTTGCTCTTTAGGATTTTTCAAACTTCTCCAAAATAGGAATTATGCTCAAGATAATGCAACGTTAGCTGTTTTCATTCTCTATAATTCCAAAAACCCTAGTAAAAAAAAAAAACCCTCGTGGGGCAGCTAGATGACACAGTGGATAGAGCACTAGCCCTGAAGTCAGGAAGACCTGAGTTTAAATCTGGTCTCAGACACTTAACACTTTTTAGCTATGTGACCTTGGACAAGTTATTTAACCCTAATTGCCTCAGCCAAAAAACAAAAACAAAAACAAAAACAAAAAACAAAACAAAACAAAAAAACCTAATGACTCAAAACAGAAAAGGTTAATCCTTAACCTATATTACTCTCACTCAGAATAGCCTCCAGTTGCCATGTTCTGGCAGAATGGCAAAAGCTGATCTACAGGCTTGCAAAAGAACTTCTGTCTCACTCCTCCTTCCACTACCACAGAAAACCAAAAGGTAGAAGCTTGCTCTGTGTGAGACACAACACAGCAGCTCTTTGTGTTTTAGCAGTACTTAGCAAGAAACCTGAAAAACAGAGTCTTGGTACAAGACCCCAATGTATGTGGAATGTGTGGTGATCCACTAATCCTGAGGGAAAGGAGAATGGCATACAGTGGGGACTCTCCAGACCCTCCAGAGGTCACTTGAGGCAGAGACTGAAGTCAGCGAAACATGAATTGCCCAGCATGGAAGGAGTCTGAGGCCATTTTGAAGTCTAGTCTCCATGGAAAACATAATCCAGAGAAAAGTAATCAGAAAGCACCTCAAGTAGAAGAAAAGTCAATTAAGAATCTAAACACAGGGGCAGCTAGGTGGCGTGGTGGATAGAGCACCAGCCCTGAAGTCAGGAGGACCTGAGTTCAAATCTGGTCTCAGACACTCAACATTTCCTAGCTGTGTGACCCTGAGCAAGTCACTTAACCTCAATTGCCTCAGCAAAAAGCAAAAAAAAAAAAAAAATCTAAACATAAGCACATAAACCGACGACAAGGAAGTTATAAGGTATAGAAGAAATTATGACCTCCAAATCAACTGAGTCCAGACATTTATGAATAAACATTGTAAGATGAAGATAAATAAATTGACTTCTTTTATTTTAATCTTCTTCCAGATCCAATATTTAATACCACCTGGTCCCAGAGCCGTATTCTCTCCCAATAAAATTTTATTTTTCCAAATACGTGCAAAGATAGTTTTCAACATTCACTTTGTAAGACTTTGTGTTTCATATCTTTCTCCCTCCTTCCTTTGACTTCCTCTTTCCCAAGACAGTTAGCAATCTGATATAGGGTCAATGTGTATAATCCATTTAAACATATTTCCATATTTGTCATGTTGCACTAGAAAAATCAGACCAAAAGGGGAAAACATCACAAAAATATAAAAAACAAAGAGGAAAATTCTATGCTTTGATCCATGTTAAGTCTCCATAATTTTCTCTCTGTATGCAAATGGCATTTTCCATGTCAAGTCTATTGGAATTGTCTTGAACCATCACATTACTGAGAAGAGCCAAATCCATTACAGAAGAGTGACATCCATTACAGGTGAGCATCATGTAATCTTTCTGTTACTTACTGTGTGCAGTGTTGTCCTGATTCTGTTCACTTCACTCAGCATCAGTTGATGGTTTTTCTGAAATCAGCCTGCTCAAAATGAATTGACTTCTGATGAGCAAAGGATCCTGTGGATTCCCAAGAGAACATAAATACAGCGTGATGTTCCCAAATGGCCTAAAAGAGAAATGAGAATTATGAAAGCAGAACTTATGGTCTGCATAGCCCAAACAATCAAGAGTAGAAAAACTTGAAACACCGTGACAGACGAGAGAGAGACAGAGAGACAGAGAGACAGAGAGAGAGAGAAACTGGCTGGGAGGTTAGGAATCTAAATATAAAGGATAATCTGGAGGAAGAGAATCCAAAAGCAATGATGTCAAAAGAAAACATAACCTCTCCATAGGAGGAAAGCAATTTCATATCAAGAGACAAGATGTGTAAAGAGAACTTAAAGATTTTTTTTCTCCCAGAAAGATTTTTAAATTTTTTTTCCCCAAAAAAAATGTCAAAAAATCTGAATATCATAATGCATGAAATAATATAAGAAACCTCTCCAGAATTTTTGAACATGGAAAACAAAGTTCTAGTTGAAAGAATCCACAGATCACTTCCAGAAAGAAAAGAACTGTGTATAAATACCAAAACTGAATAATTTTAATAACAAACAACAAATTCAGAAAGTAACCAAGAGAAAAACCATCAAATATAAAGGAAAGCAAATTCAAATGATTCAAAATTAATCTTTACCTACAGAAACCTCAGACCAGAGTAGACTAACAAGTGCCAAAGAACAAAGATGCTTAAAATGTAATCCAAAGTGATCTGCCCTACAAACTTAAACCTAACTGTTATTAATGGAAAAAAATGGATGTTCAATGAAAAAAGAGAGTTTGAAGAATTCATCCAAAAGGCTTTTAAACTGAAAATAGGGAAAATAGGGACTACTAAGGAAGGACCAGACTTATTCTGCTTGGCCCTAAAAGATAAGACCAAATAGGTGCAACAATAGAAGCTGAAGAGATAAATTTATACTTGATTTATAGAGAGGAAGCCCTTCTAATTAGCACTGTTCTAAAGTGAAATGGGCTTTCTTGATAGGCAGCCAGTTCCCCCTCATTGGACTTGCTCAAGCAAAGTCTTTGATTAAAATTTGTTGGGGTTGTTGTAGGACGATTTTCTTTGTTTTGTTTTTTTCCAGATATAAGTTGGACTGCATGATCCCCAAAGTCTCTAAACTTGGGATTTTGCTCAAATTCAGTGAAGCAGCATGAGTAGGGATCTGAACCATAGTTTTATCCTTGCTTACTTCACTCATTCTGCCATACCCACTGAGTATGAGTCCTAAAGAAGTATGGGTCATATCCCTCAGAGGTCTTAGACAGAAATGAATAATCCCACAGACAATGAAAAAGAAATTGACCCCGCACTAAACCCCATAGATATAGGAGCTCTATCACACATCCTTAACTGATCTCTTGTTCCAATACTTCCTCTACTGACTTTCTCAGTACTATATGTAGTCCAATTTGATTTAAAATACACCTGCTTCTTTCAGGATCTAACTTTTGTCAGCAGGGAAGTTTGGGGGTCTCCCTTTGCTCTATACAAAGTACTACCTGTGCCCTTTAGACCAGCAGAGACAGTAAACTTTTTGACTGCATTGGCAATAGATTGCCTAGATGCCCAGAGTATCATGACAGATCTAAGGTCTGGGAACTGTACAAGGGGGGATCATTCCTAACAGCAGCCCAGAAAGATATAATGTCAGCTTGCCAGCTAAGCCACACACCTGATTTACTGGACTCTGATTTTGAGTATTTTCCTTATAACTATTTCTGGGCTCTGGTTCCTAGCTTTACACTCTAGATTCCCCACTATTGAACACTCTGACCCGGGTCCCTTTTCCAGCTGTGACAATTTTCTCTGTGCCTGACTCTGACCAACTTTGAAAGGCATTTTAGAGATTATCTAATCATGGGATTCTTAATCTATTTTGTCTGTATTACAGGGCTCCTGTTGGTAGTCCAGAGACCACTTCTCAGAGTAATGTTTTAAATGACTTTATAATGGTAACCAAAGGTTAATTAAAATACTTTTCTTTGCATCCAAATTCATGAATCTATTGAAATCTATGCATTAGGCCAAGATTAAGAAGTCCCAATGTACTTCAAACCCCCTCATTTTATAGATCGTTTTATAGAGTAAGAAATGAACCTCCAGGCCAGTTCCAATGGACTTGTGATGGAAAGAGCCATCTTTACCCAGAAAGAGAATTGTGAGGACTGAGTATGGATCACAACTTAGTATTTTCACTTTTTGCTGTTGTTTGCTTGCTTTTTTTTCTTTCTCACTTTTTTCCCTTTCTGTTATGATTTTTCTTGTGCAGCATGATAATCGTGGAATTATGTAAAGAAGAATTGCACATGGTTAACATATATGAGATTACTTGTTGTCTAAGGGAAGGGGTGGAGGCAGGGGGAGAAATTTGGAACACAAGGGTTTTGCAAGGATGAATGGTGGAAACTATCTATACATATAGTTTGAAAAAAAGTTTTAATAAAAAATGCATCTCAGGTAATGTGAATTATCTGGGATTTTTTCAGGATGAGCAGATTTTTATTTGAACTGAGGTCATTTGATTCCAAATCCAGCATTCTTTCCCTCAATCTTGTGGTCTCTTTCATGATCTATAGATCTCCTTTATTGGATGCTCTGATTGACAGGCTCCTTTCTATGTCTTTAAATGAAAAACTCCTTCCCCCTAGGAAGACATCATCCTACTATGTAGCCAATGCCCTCCAATCATGGTGTAAAAAGCACAGGATATAATGGCAGAAAATCTGGATTTGAATCCTAACTCTGCCACTATCTACCTATGAGCCTTCACCCAGTTCTTTCATCTGAAAAACCATTGAGCTGCATTGCATGGTCTATAAAGTCTCTTCCACTCCTAGGTCCTATAACCCCATTAACTTTCCCTTAGGAGCACAGCCCTATTGCTTCGGGTCAGCAATCGAGGGGGAAATCAAGTGAAACAAAGAGCTCTTCTGAGAGAACATTTTCCTGCACTGACCCCAACATTCCATTTACTCAGTCCATGATTGATTCTTCAATCTCACTAACAATTCCTGGAACAAGAAACACTGATTCTCCCTTTATTTAATTAGATGACTGTTTTCTCATGGGCGATCCTGCTCATTTATGAATACCTATTGTTCCCAATTTAATTGCACATTCAGCTTTGTACAATGGAAGATATACACAATTTGGGGCTGACTGGGTGAGTTTGCTTTATGGTTTTGAAATCTGAACCTCAGTGGGCATAATTCACTTCTTAATTGAATATGTAATCCAAGACTTCTGAGGAGTACACATATACACACACACAAACACACACACATACACATGCACACACTCAGATAAGAACTGGAGCTCTGGTTTCATTTATACTAATAATTCCTACATGAAGAAAACTCCTTGTACCTGGATATAGGTCAGCACCTTCCCTATAACTTACAATCTAGAGAGCTTCCTGTTTCACTGAGGGCCTAAATGACTGCTGATGTAGAAGAGTCAGATTAGCTGAATGGCTAAATATGGAGCAAGCAGCCAATTATATATGTATATATATATATGTATATATATATATATACACACACATATATGCATATGTATATGTGTATGTTGTTCAAGGACCAGCCTAGCTAACAGATTCAACAAGCATTTATTAAGCACCTATCATGTACAAGGTACTACATTAGGAGACAAGAATCCAACAATAGATATAATCCTGCTCCAAGTAGCTCAGAAACTAAGTTCAAAGATGCTCCTTTCCAGAGGCTTGACATGAGGCATTGAAGATTTTAGGACCAGGGTACTAGAAAGCCTGTTGAACAACTTGATACAGTGTAAAGAGCAATGGATTTAGAATCAGGAGGCTTGGATTCAATAGTCCACTGGGTCTTAATTGTTTATCTGTAAAATGAGGCAGTGGAACAAGATGACCCCTGAGATCTCTTTTAGGAACCTCTATGGTCTGTGATCCTTTTTACCACAAAAGTCCTAAAGATGTCTACTAAGGCAGAGAGGATCAGTGATATGTATCAGCAGAGAAAGTGGCCACACCAGTGAACTTGCTGCTATGGTAGCATAGGAAAATCTCCGGACCTAGTCCTATTACTTGTTATGATGATCTTGGACAATATATAATAATAATAATAAACTGTTACTTATGAAGTGTCTGTAAGAAAGCAAGAGGCAATATGGT
The DNA here is from genome assembly GCA_023553655.1 of Myrmecobius fasciatus. Classification (NCBI taxonomy): domain Eukaryota; kingdom Metazoa; phylum Chordata; class Mammalia; order Dasyuromorphia; family Myrmecobiidae; genus Myrmecobius; species Myrmecobius fasciatus. Next base: position 434,026 of record JAJPUD010000950.1, read on the forward strand.
ATAGTGAATCTAGAGAGGCAACCTTAAAGAAAGGAAGACCTGGATTCAATTTCTATTTCTGACACACTATGTGGTCATGTAACTTCGAGGTGGCTTTGGCCAGTGAGATTTAACTCAAATGAAATGAAGCCCAATAGTACATTCATAAAAATGCCTAGAGGTTACATATTAGCTTAGTTTTGAAATATAATCTATGTTTTATCTATATATTTACTTTGTTAAATATTTCACAATTATACCATAACCTACTTATGGCTGTACCTGGATCTTGTGGGCTTCATGCATTCCCCTTGATATGTTTGCCAGTTCCACTCTAGGTAACTTCATAGGACTACAAGTTATAGAGACGATAGCAACCTGCATTAATAAAGGGAGCTTCTTCTCCCTGGCAAGTTTCTAAAATTAAGGAAATTATAGGTCAGTCCTCATCTTGAAAGCTTTAAAGTTTACAAAGCAGCTTTGCATACATTGCCTCCTTTGATACTCATAAGAAACTCAGGAAAGCTGTGCAATAAGTATTATTATTGGTCATTTTGTAGATGAGAAAACTGAGATTCAGAGAGGTTGGGACTTATCCATATTCACATTGCCAGGAAATATCCTAATAGAGTTCTGCTCAAATCTTCCTGACTTTATGTCATATAGCATCTCTCAGTCTCATTGCCCTTATTTATAAAATGAGATCATTAGACATAAGAATCTTCTTTTTCATCTCTTAATCCAGGCTCCTTTTAGGATCATTTCAAGGCTGCCCTGAGTATTAAGCATGTCTCTGTACTCTCTGCCATACAAGAGCTAATTTTGTGTTCACCACCTCTGGCTGTGGACATATTAATGGCATCACAACAGCCAAAGAGAGGAGCTCAGTGGTCTGACTCTTTGTCCTGACCCCACTAGTTGTCTTTAAGAAGAATCCTCCCATGTATTGATTGCTCCCTACAAAAGGGCTCAATCAGAGCTAAACCGTCTCCAACCATTTTGGGAGTTCATTGATCTTGGGAAAACACAAAAAAACTGGCTGTCTCCAGAAAGAATGAGGTAGGTCAACAGTGCATTTACCTACCCCCCTAAACCATGAGAAAACAAATAGAAGGACCTATTTCATTGTTACACTTGTTATGAAATGTTTCCTGATCTCCCTGCCACTATTCATTCTAATATAAGCAATTGCACCAACAATAAAAGGTTTATGCTGTCGAAATTCCTTCCTTAAAATTCTAATTTCAATATTTTTAAAACGATCTGTGACTTCATTGATGGAGATACTTCCTCTCCTTTCTTTGGAGAAAATGGATGAGGTGTTGGGAGGACTTGCTAGTGGAGTGTCTAGAAAACATTTTCATGGAATGGTTAACACTAAAATACAGCCTGGACAAAGCTGGGAAAAACCACCATGTATCTGAGGCCACATTTTAACTCAGGGATATAAGTCTTTCTGATTCCAGGCCAGGTACTTTTTCCCCTGCACACCATAGCTTGATCATCTCAGAACCCTAATAATAATTAACATAAAACAGTGTCCATTATAAGATGCTTCCTTCTATCCCACGAAAAACACAGCATCCCACAGTTGGATGCCCAAATCATTCCTCTGCCTTTTAGGTTATTTGGTTCAAAAGTGATTTGATTCAATTCTGGAAACTTCCAATGGCTTTCTGATTCCTACAGAGCTTGGTGCAGGATAATAGGAGAAATTCAAGACTTAAAGAAGCTGCACTCAGCCTTCCGGGAACTCACGTTCCAGTTAGGGGCTCCCAACTGTGTGGCAATTACAACTCATCTGGGTACACCCTCTGTTGATATTAATCCTAACACTTCTACACCATTTCATTACATGCAATTCTCATCTGCACCTTGCCACAAATTCTTCCCTAGGGAATCTATTCAATTTGCTGGAGATGTGACTTATAATTCTGCTAATCAATCAATAAGCATTTATTAAGTGCTTACCATGTGTCAGTACTGTGTTAAGTGCTAGGGATTCAAGGAAAAAGCAAAATCAGGCCCTGCCCTCAAGAAGCTTATTCTAATAGGGGATATAGCACATAAATAAGTACATAGAAGATCCAGAGTAGATGGAAGTCAATCTCAGAAGGGGTATGGAAGGGTATGGAAGAAGGCTTCCCTGAAAAAGCTAGCATTTGAGCTGAGCCTTGAAGAAGTCCAGACCCTCAATTATAAATGTATCAGTAGGGTTAGATATCTGTTGTTTCATTCTAACTCCATAGTCAGCCAACCTTCTTTTCTACTCCTTTTATAACACTCTTGGTTCTCTTTATGTCATCTCTTCTATTAGTTCTTTGAGATCAGAAACTGGACTTGTTTGTTTTGGTTTTGGTTTGGTTATTTGTTTGTATTTTTTTATATCCCCAGTACAATGTCTCTAGTGAGTGCTTAATGAATGCTGCTTATTTGACTTAGATTCACTATGTAGAAGCCCTTTTGCCTATTTATAATTTTTAACTTTTCACAAATTAAGTTGGTCTATGATTTGTAGCCATCTGATACATTGGATAACCAGGAAAATCCCTCTACAAAGAACATCCTTTGCAACAGGAATTAGATCAGGGTCATTAAACATTCAGTACCTTTCCCCAAATGAAATCGATTCCATTCTTTCCCACTGATGGCTATAATACAAACATTTAAGTACAAAGAAAGGTATAAACCATGTTTTAGATCTTCCTATTCTCTCTTATTTCTAACTAGTCATTGGTTGCCCTTCATTTCTGGCATATATTCCTTCTAGATCTCTTCCTATAGAAAGCGTTCTTTTCCTTCAAAGCCCAGCTCAGATGCCCCTTCTTCCATGATGCCATCTTTGATCCAAAAAAGCACTTCAAAGATCATCTACTTAAGCTCAAGCTCAAGAACATAGGATTCTAGATCTAGAACTGGAAGAGACCTCATCTGAATCCAGAGCCCATAATCATGCCACTATACCACTCTGAAAATGAAATCCCCTTCCTGAAATTTTATAAGAAAAACTTAGTCTGTTGTTTTTTTTCTTTTATCCTTAACATATTTGATCTCATTTTATCTTATACCTATCTTTGTTCATGTTGAATCCTCCAAGGAAACATCATAAATGATGCAATAGACTTATACATGGTGGCTTAAAGTAGGAATTCAACCCATTTCCAGTGACAGTTGGTATGGAAGAAGAATGCTAACAACCTAGAGAATATTCAGATAAGAGCAACCAGGATAGTGAAGAGTATTGAAATTCTTCCACATGAAAATTGATTTTTTTAAAATTCTAGAAATTCTAGAAAATTTCTATTCTAGAAAAAGAAAAACTTGAAGTGGAAAGGGGGCAAGACAGAGAATACTTCTCTCCAAGGGATGAAAAGATTATTACATTGTATATATATACATATACATATATATATATACAACAGGTTAAACATTGTTAATTTCTCCAGTGATAAAGCCATTATTAGGAACATTGACCTCTCTGAGGCAAATTTAGCCAGCAAGAAGCTAAGTAGCTTATTTCTGAGTCAACAGCTAATAAAGGAGATGATTGACCATGATCCAGAAGAAAGCTTTCTAGCCATAAAATTTTATCTGTTGTACCAAAAACAAAAACCCTTTTAGTTTTGCCATATAACTATTTCTATTTAATGAATTCAAAATGAATTGGATCCAATACATTTAAAAGATGACTAAGCTATGTTCATCCAGAATGCTGATTTTTAAAACTTCACAGACTGCAAAATGTTCTTTTCAAGGTGATCCCAAAAGTTTGAAGCTTTCCATATACTCAATCAAGCTGTGTAGGCTAAAAACAATAAATCTGACTTAATTTGGCAAATGAGCCTAAGTCCATGTTATAAATGGTCCATCAAAGAGGCAATATGCTGATTCAGTCTGATTTATTAGTCTACAAGCCCTGTGGGGCATATATTCTGCATATTTCATAGTTAGAGAGGTGAATCATGCCCATTAACATCTAGAGTTATTAAAAGATGTCAACTTTTCTTTGACAGGGGTACAGAAATTAATCCCAAGTCTCTTATGGTCCCTTTTTTATAACAATGATGTCAATCCTAACAAATTATAAAAATAAAGTAAATGGCCATTGTTTCATTAATGTGCATAGTCAAATGAGTTAAGAGAATTAAACATCTACTTTTTCCCACTCTTGACACTTGGAAGCTTAAAAAATAGTGATTCATTCTTCATTGGAAATTATATCCATATAAAAACTTAGTTATTCAAAGATTTCTTGAATCATTTCCTATTAATGTTGAAAGAGATCTCAGGAGCAATTAAATGTAGTTAATGACTGTAAAGAAATCCCTTCTACAATACCTCCAACAAGTAACACTCCAGCCACTTGAATTACTTCTTATGAAGAGAATACTTCTAAGTCAGTAGCAACACTGTGTCATAAAGTTAAAACTACAAGAGGCTTTAGAGATCAGCTACAATAGTCCAATCTATTCATTTTTTGTATACCTCTTTTTAAAAGATTTGTTTTTCCTTTATATAAAACCTAAGCCTGCCTCTCTGCTATTCATTGCCTCTAGTTTCACCCTCAGAGACTGGGCAGAAAACTCTAGACTCTCATCCACTCAATAGTCTTTTAGATACTTGAAAAAAGTTATTGTTTCTCCCCTAAATCCTCTCCAGGCTAAAAGTCTCTAAATGTTCATTGAATCAAACTTTCTATTGTTTAGTCTCAAGTCCACTTTACCACTCTAATAACCTTTCTTTGTTATCTAGTTTGTTAATGTCCTTCCTAATATGTGGCTTCTGGGACTAACCCAGTCTTCCAGTTGTCATCTGACTAGAGCAGAGTAAAAACAGTATTGTCACCTCCTTCCCAGAAACTATAGTATTCTTCATTATTCTCTTACACTCTCTATGTGTAAATCACTAGCCAACCTATTATATTTAGATCTGGATAAGTGTCTCTGGGCACATGTCCACATTCCTATTGCTATGTTGTTTTTATTCACTATTCTTAGAACACTACATTATTCGTTTTCTCAAATGAAGTAACAACTGTTGCTTGTCCTTTGTGTATTCTAGTAGACTCACTTGAGTCTAAGTCTTGTCTAAGTGTTGTGAGTGAGTCTAAGGTTGATTCAACAAGGACTCCATTTTATTCACCATAGAAGTCACTATGTTCTCTACAACTTAACTCTGTGTGTGTCTGTCTGTGTGTGTGTGATTGCACACACACATCTTCTTAGGATAAATCATTTTGTGGGACCGCTCCAGCCAAAAGACTTATTTCTAAGTCAACACATGGTAAAGAACAGAATGCAATATACTCTGTTCTAAATCATGGTACAAAAGACTTGACAAGTACTCCAGGTGCGGTGTGGCCAGCCCTGAGGACAGATCAAGCCCTAGTTGCTTTACCTCCCCTAATGCAGTTAAGCATCTGTATTTTAGGTTCTTATATCATACTGTTGACCTACATTGAGATGACAGTATTCTTCTAAGTCTCCAGGTCATTTTCATATGAGTTATTATCAGACTACATTGCCCCATCCTATGCTTGTAAAGCTGATTTTACCCAGATTATTTTCCTGTCAATTCAATTCAGTAAGTTAACAAGATGTGGTATGACATAACACATAGAAAGATGGCAGAGGGTCTAGAAGATCTGGTTCCAAGTTCCCCATTTAATTCATCTAATCTTTGTGACCCTAGGCAAGTCGTATGATATTTCAGTGATTCATTCAGTCTATTCTTTAAGATGATAAAATTGCAGGGGTGGGGGGTTAATGTTAATTGGTAGTGAAAATTTCTTCATCTGTGTAGTTCCTAAACCAATAAAAGCACAGGTCTAGTACCAGTTCTAATCTCTGAATGAAAAAGCAGTTAATGTACATGATCTCATCCAATCTTCATAATAGCCAGGAAAGGTAGTGTGTGGCATGTTAGAGTGTCCACTTCATCAATATGGAGACTGAAACTCGGGTTAAGTGATTTAGCTAAGGTGCCACAGCAGGGAGGGAAACTAATATTCAAGCTCAGTCTTCCAGATCTCATTTTAGAGGAGGGTCTAGATTTATTCAACTCCCAAGTCTCACTGCTTCTCTGAAAGGCCCCTTCTGCAAACTGACAGGATTCAAAAATGGTTTTGTTTGTCCTGACAGATCTCACTTCAGAAAAATTCAAAGTAGGTTTCACTGGAGCTAAAAAGGAAGGAAGGAAGGAAGGAAGGAAGGAAGGAAGGAAGGAAGGAAGGAAGGAAGGAAGGAAGGAAGGAAGGAAGGAAGGAAGGAAGAAAGAAAAGGAATTATCACTGTCCCATAATTTCTTAATCCAGACCTGCAGATCTTGCTATCATATTAAAAACAATGGGGATTATTTTTTCTGCCATTTAGAACTCAAACTAGAGGTGCATGTATATCCAGGTAACAAAAAGAATGTCCTTTAAAAAAAAAAAAAGGAAAAGACAAAGACAAAGGTTTTACTTTGGATAGGATGGGGGAGGCTGTGGGGAGGGAGAGCATCAGTGTTCCTGAAAATATAGGCCCAAGGGAAATTCAATTCAACAAAAAACATTTCAGTAAATTCAACAATGAGCACTTATTAGACTGTACTATATATCAAACACAATACTATACTCTCAGAAAAGAAAGGCCAAACTGAAACAGCCCTTACCTTAAAAGAGCTTGTGTTCTATTGAGGAGACCACATAAACACACACACACACACACACACACACACACACACACACACACACACCCCTACGTATATGTATATATATATATACATATGACGGTGTACATATGGATATGTGTATGCATGTATATGGATCTCTGGCTGTTACGCGAGTATGTATACATGCAGATTTGGAGAGGGAAACATTCATGGTTCTAGGGAATCCTAAAGTGGTCATATCTTAGGGCTAAGAGCAACCAGTGAAAATACTAGCGGGAACATCCCCAACTTGCCCCTTTGTGGAGGTGGGAGGTCTACAGCTGTCACATATTTTACGTTTTCAGATTTTGTCAATTTACCTCAGTGGAGTGGAAGTTGGGATGCTGCACAGCATCTCAGAATTCTGAGTTCCCTCCAAGAGGCCATGTCCCACCTAAGTCTGCTACTTTTCAGACTAAACGTCCAGAGCTCTTTTGATCATAACCTAAGCTCCATGGTCAACTCCTTCTCCATTTGGTTCACCTTCTTAATGACCTCAGATTGCTCAGGATCCCAGCATCCAGTGAATACAATATTCCAGGGATAATCTAACTAAGACACAGTAGCAGAAGCATTGCTACTTTCTGAAAAATCACAATGGGAAAATAACAATGGGAAAATGTGGGTTTCCCAACTCAGAATATAGATTTGGATTAAGAAGATCTGAGTTTCCAATACTGACTCTGCCTCTCACTATCTATTGTAACCTTAGCTATTTACTTTTTCTGGGTCTCACCTTCTCCCTCTGGAAAATAGGGGCTTATGATGAGATGGCTTCTTCTAGCTTTACGTAGATCATTCATAGGCTTCCTGAGAATCCCTTTGAAGGTCCTAGTTTAAGGAAATGCTCTTTCTACTGAGTAAACCAAAGCTTGGAGAAAGAACAAAGAGGGATATCATATCCTAATGTATTAATATTCCAAGCTGCAAAATAGAATCTGCAAGGAAAAGCTTGATTGTTGCTTATTACATATATATATATACACACACACACATACACACATACACACACACACACACACACACACACACACACACACACACACACATATATATATGATATTATAGGTAGGATTCCATTTGGGTTTGAGTTAGACTGACCAGCCACCAAAGTCATGGCCAAGTCCAAAACTTGGTGGCAGTCAGATGGGATGAAAACCAAAAGCTGAGATATTTTATCTGCTTAGAATGCTGAAATATCACTAACCAAATGAGGAAACACAAAGAAGAAAAAAATAAGCATTCATCACTTTACCTTTTAAGGGTGTGATATTCATTCCTCCAGAATTCTTTTTTGACTCGGATATTCCTTCCATTCTCCTAAATCTCCCCTAGTTCCTGGATGCCACCCATCTGCACATGCTATTTTTTCTTAATGAAGGAATGGCTGACACAATTTATGCTCCTTTCTGAATAATAAAATTCCCTCTGTTATTACTGATTTTGTTGCTTGGGTAGGAGCTATGGTTGTTCCAGTAGTGATTTATGACTTTGAAAGTTGGACTACAAAATAAGCTGAACACTACTGAATCAATGCTTTCAAATTGTGTTGCTGGAGAAGACTTTTGAGAGTCCCTTGGACAGCAAAAAGATCAAATCAGTCAATACTTAAAGAAATTAATTCAAACTATTCACTGGAAAGTCAATTGCTGAAGCTGAAACTTAAATACTTTGGCCCCATAATGAAAAGATGGGACACATTAAAAAACACCCTGATGTTGGGAAAAATTGAAGGCAAGAGAAGGAGACAGCAGAGGATGAAATGGCTAGAGAGTGACATGGAAGCAATGAACATGAGCTTGGACAGACTTTGAGAAACAGTGAGAGATAGACAGGCCTGGTGTGCTATGATCCATGGGGTCGCAACGGATCAAGATGAACAACAACAAAATGAGCTGGTAATACTTCTTTGGAGTATAAGGAAGAGCAGTCCTCTTTTAGAACAAAGGATAAGCAACAATAAGAAAGAAAGGATAGGAAAAAAAGAAGTGCATTCAGATGTTTTCCCCATAAAACAGCTATATTTCTTTTCTTAAATCTTTTAAAAATGTTTTCCACCAAGGGAATTTTTTAATGAGAGAAAGTTCAGGATGTCGATTCTCATTTTTTCAGCGTTATCACATATGCACTCCTAGACAGCTTTGTCTTGTGACTTGATATACGCGAGAATATGTGCCATAAAAATTTCAGTTATCATTTCAATTTTAGAGCTGAAGGCAGCTTGAAACCTTACTGGAGCAGTCCATGCTTAATAGTGCCTTATTAATGCCTTAAGATTTGCTAAGTAACTTACATACTAAATATTACATATTAAATAAATATTTTACTCATTGATCCTTACAACTCATTGAGATGGGTACTATCATCATCCCCATTTTATAGATGAGGATCCTGAGACTTAAATTCATAATTAAAGTTTGCAAACTTTCAATGGCATTATTTCATTTTTTCAACAAATATTTATTAAACATCTAGTAGGAGTCAGGTATTGTGCTGGGTACTGAGAAGAAAATGACAAAAAATGAAGCATTCTGTGACCTGAAAGAGATTCCATTCCTCTAATGAAAAATGACATGAAATCTAGTGAATAAACACAAATTGTTTACAATATAAATAGTCCCCAACAAGAGGCCATTTATTCTCAACTTAAAAACAACCAGTGATAGGAGAGTTTAGACTGAATCATCAAAAGGTCAAATTTTTCTTTATACAAAGGCTAAAACTGACTGTTCATTTATTTTTCCATTGGAGTTTGAGATCTATGATCATTCAAGTCATATCAAGTGCTCTTCCCCATGATACCCCTTCAAATGTTTGAAAATAGCTGTCTTCCCACCTCTCTTTCTCTTTCTTCTTCTTTTTTCTTTCTTCTTCTTCCTCTTCTTTCTCTTCTTCTTCTCCTTTTAATTTTTGTTCTCCTCCTCTTCTTCCTTCTCCTCCTACTCCTTTTTCTCCTTCTCCTGCTTTAACTGAAACATTTTCTATTTTTCCAACCAACCCTCACTTGGCATGGTTTTGATACCCTCACCATATTGATATGTCAAATCTGGACATGTCTGAAACTGTCATTTCTAAAATGGGGAACCCACAACTGAACATGGGATCTGATAGGGTTGTGACTGCTTTCTGTTCCAGTATTAGTAAGTCCCCTGCTCCCATGAGGTAATAGCTCCCTAATAATAGAGGCAGTTCTGAGATTAGGCCATAGCCAGGAACCAGTGTTGAAACTAAGGAAACTAATGGTTTCACTATAATGGAAATATTCTTCTACAATTCATATCCTGGGTTATTATTCTGAGCACCAATGCGATATGGTGGAAGGTGTACTGAACTAGGTTGGAGTTAACCTACCTGAGGTCAGTTCCTAATTCTGCCATTTAAAGAGATTAAAGGAATTAGAGTAGGTAATGAGAAAACCAAATTATCACTCTGTGCAGATTATATGATAGAGAACCCTAAAGAATCAACTAAAAAACTATTACAATTCATTCACAACTTTAGCAAAGTTGCAGGATACAGAATAAATCCACATAAATCATCAGCATTTTTATACATCACTAACAAAATTCAACAACAAGAGATACAAAGAGAAATTCCATTTAAAATAACTGTTGATAGTATAAAATATTTGGGAATATATCTGCCAAGGGAAAGTCAGGACCTATATGAGCAAAATTACAAAACACTCTCCATATAAATAAAGTCAGATCTAAACAACTGGAAAAATATCAAGTGCTCTTGAATAGGTTGAGTGAATATAATAAAGATGACAATACTACCTAAACTTATCTATTTATTTAGTGCTATACCAATCAAACTCCCAAGAAATTATTTTACTGACCTAGAAAAAACAACAACAAAATTCATCAGGAAGAACAAAAGGTCAAGAATTTCAAGAGAATTAATGAAAAAAAAAAAGCAAATGAACGTGGCCTAGCTGTACCAGATCTAAAACTATATTATAAAGCACTGCTCATCAAAAAATATTTGGTACCAGCTAAGAAAGAGTAGTTGCTCAGTGGAATAAGTTAGGTTTATAGGACCAAATAGTCAATAACTAAAGTAATCTAGTGTTTGATAAACCTAAAGACCCCAACTTTTGGAATAAGAACTCACTATTTGACAAAAACTGATGGGAAAACTGGAAAGGTATAACAGAAACTAGGCATTGACCCACACTTAGCATTGTATACCAAGATAAGGTCAAAATGGGTGCATGATCTAGAAATAAAGAATGATATTATAAACATAGGATAGAGAGCATAGGATAGTTTACCTCTCAGATCTGTAGAAAAGGAAGGAATTTGTGACTAAAGAATAACTAGAGATCATTACTGATCACAAAATAGATAATTTTAATTATTTTAAGTTAAAAAGTTTTCATACAAACAAAACTAATGCAGACAAGATTAGAAAGGAAGCAATAAACTGGGAAAACATTTTCACATTGAAAGGTTTTGATAAAGGCCTCATTCCTAAAATATATAGAGAATTAATTCAAATGTATAAGAATTCAAGCCATTTTCCAATTGATAAATGGTCAAAGGATATAAACAGACTATTTTTGGATGAAGAAATTGAAAGCTATTTCTAGTCATATGAAAAAGTGTTTCAAATCACTATTGATTAGAAAAATACAAATTAAGACAACTTTGAGATACCACTACACATCTGTCAGATTGGCTAAGATGACAGGAAAAGATAATGACGAATGTTGGAGGGGATGTGGCAAAACTGGGGCACTGATACATTGTTGATCGAACTGTGAACGGAGCCAACCATTCTGGAGAGCAATTTGGAACTATGCTCACAAACATCAAATTATGCATATCCTTTGATCCACAGTGTTTCTACTGGTCTTATATCCCAAAGAGATCTTAAAGGAGGGAAAAGGACCCTTTTGTGGCAGCCCTTTTTGTAGTGGCTAGAAACTGGAAACTGAATGGATACACATCAATTGGAGAATGGGTGAATAAATTATGATATATGAATGTTATAGAATATTATTGTTCTGTAAGAAACAACCAACAGGATGATTTTAAAGAGGTCTGGAGAGACTTACATGGACTGATGCTGAGTGAAATGAGCAAAACCAGGAGATCATTCTACACGGCAACAAGAAGACTATACAATGATCAATTCTGATGGACATGGCTCTATTCAAAAATGAGATGATTCAAACAAGTTCCAAATGTTCAGTGATGAAGAAAGCCATCTATACCCAGAGAGAGAGGCCTGTGAGAACTGAGTGTAGATTCCAACATAGCATTTTCATGTTTTTGGTTGTTTCTTACTTTTGTTTTTCTTCTTAGGTTTTTTTTTCTTTTTAGATATGTTTTTTTTGTGCAGCAAGATAACTATAAATATATATATATGATTTATCATATATTCTAACATATTTAACATGTATTATTCTACCTGCCATCCAGGGGAGAAGGTGGGAAGGAGGGAAAAATTTGGAACAGAAAGTTTTGCAAGGGTCAGTGTTGAAAAATTCCCCATGTATGTGTTTTGTAAATAAAAAACTTTAATTAAAAAAAATCTATTTTCTCATTTCTTGCTGCTATACTCAAGTCCTACTTCTATGCCTAATTGGGCTTCAGAGGTAACTTTTGATTCACCAAGTCCAGGATAGGAAGATATGAACTTAATTGGGTGCTAATAAACTGGAAATGCCTTGGGTATAGAGCCAGTGACTGAGCATGTTACTGTTGCTCAAAGACCCATTCTATCTAAATTAGGGAAGGCTCATTATGGAAGGGAAGCTGTGAAGTAATGAATTTGTCTGGTTGCAATCACTCTAAGACACCATACTAAAACAGGAAAAGATCCCTGATCTGCATCTTTGATAGTGTCTACACTGATACAATCATGGATTTTAAAGTAAAGAATCATTGCTATATTCAATCAGACCCATAGCCCAGAAATTATTTGCCCACAAGGTCCTCCCATGACTAGAGGTCTTTCCTGTGAGATTCATGAACCTTCTTGTGACAAGGGATGCTATATGTCCTAGTATTATCTAGGAACTTCCCCTTTCACATTGCCTCCTGTCTATTCTGTATATCTTATATGTGTATCCAGTTATGTTATAAATTAAATTTACATTTCTTCTTCAATTCATATCCTCAGTTATTATCATGAACACTAATGTGATATGGTGGAAAGTGTACTGAACTAGACTGGACTTAGCCTACCTGAGGCCAGTTCCTAATTCTGCCATTTACTAGCATTGGTTTGAAACATTTCATCCTTGAGGGGTTTTTTTTCCTCATCTGTAAAATGAAGCTATTTTGAGATTACAATCTAGGGCTGTTTTGCATCACTTTCTTGTATCCCCAGTGGGGTATATGTATGGCTCAGCAAGTCAGGAGGACCTGAGTTCAAATTCAACCTCAGATACTTACTACTGTGTGACCATGGACAAGGCACTTCATTCTGTTTGCCTCAATTCTTCATCTGTCAAATGAGCTGGAGAAGGAAATGACAAACCATTCCAATATCCCTGCCAAGAAAACCCCATATACACAAAGACTCAGATACAACTAAACAACCCCAACAAAATTGTATCCCCAGTGCTTAGCATAATGCCTAGCACCCAGTAAGTGTTTAATAAATACTCACTGATAGGGGGCAACTAGGTGGCACAGTGGATAGAGCACCAGCCTCAAAGTCAGGAGGACCTGAGTTCAAATCTGGTGTCAGACACATAACATTCCCTAGCTGTGTGACCCTGGGCAAGTCACTTAACCCCAATTGCCTCAGCAAAAAGCAAAAAAAAAAAAAATACTCACTGATGTCCAATGATGCTTCCTGGAATGATGTGAATGACTTAGATTCTGAGGAATAAGTCTTCAATGGGGGGCTCAATGATTGAATAAATCCATATCATTCATTCCACATGTATATTTGTTTTCCATACATTAAGTCCCTAACCATTGAAGCTTTGTTCATTTGTTCAACACAGGAAATGTGTTAGGCAGAAAACAGGAAAAATATTTGTTAATTTTCACCAAATAGGAATGACTAAAACAGCATCTTATCCCTCCTTGTGTCATTTAATTTTGTTGTTTCTAGATCAGCTTGACAAAATGACTAAATCTGTTCACTGATGCTTTAATGTGCTTCTTTAATCAATTCCCCTGAAGTCGGACCTGCTCCCCAAACCATCTTAGTTACAGACCCATTACTGCTAACAGCTTAATCTACTCTCAGAGATGAGAACAGTCACAAAACAGCTCTACAATATGAAATTTATATCTTCAGTAATACACTAAAAGCATTTGGTGATGGTGGTAAGAAAGTGATTATAGATTTCCTAATTCTCTTGTTTTCTGGATAATCTTCAAGCAGGGAGGAAGAAACCAGGCTTTGTTTCTTGCACAGAAGCCTCACATAATTCCAGAAAGGCTGCCAAGTGTTTCTAGTCCTGGCCATTGGGTCTGGATCTAGGTTCAGACTATACCCAGGCCTTTGAAATAACTGGTGGCTGGTGTTATCCTGTTCTTACAAGAAGGAAATCTAGCTCCTCCTCTAAATTTTCAGAATGGAGACATGGTCATGATCTGAGCCAATGATGAGGAAGTCATACTTCCTACATCTTTTTATGTTTTTTGAGGTGGTAGCACCAATTATAGCAATCTGAGCTGTCCAGAGCATGTTGCCTGAAGGGTTGAGAGGGAGGCAATAGAGTTGGACATTCCCCTTTATGGAATCATAAATCTCCAAATTGGAAGGTACCTCAACAGCCCTTTAGCCCAATTCCTACCTATACAAGAAATGCCTCAATGGCAGCCCTAAGAAGTTTTCATTCAGCCTTTGTCTGAAGACCTCCAAAGAATGGGAATCTTCCTTCCAGAGTAGTGCATCCCATTTTGGGATTACTCCGATTATTAGAATTTTTTTATTGCATGGAGCTGAAACTTGCCTCTTTGAAATTCTACTAAAGCCAACCAGGGAAAATCTGAACAATTTTTAACCATCTTCCTTGTCTCAGCCCTTCTGATCCTTGGAGGCAGCTATCCTGTACCATGGGAGGGTTTTAAGGCTCATGACCATTTGTTGATGATGTGGTGGAGAATATCCCTATGTGGATGGAAGTTGGACTTAATGGCCTGCATCTCCCAGTGCTGAGATTCTATGACTCAGATTCTGCTGTAAGATGATTCTACTTTAGCTGCTTCTCTCAGTTCTCCTTTTCTCTACTTCTGGTACCTCCAGGTCACCATTGCAGTTTTCCTCTTAAAGCACACTTTAGTTTATTGACTTATAGATGTGTAAATAATGAACTGGGCAGACTGAATTTATTTTAAGCCAGAGCACTAACCTCTTACTTATAAAGGATAGCAATAATGATTTTTGTCTGAATTGAAATACTAGGGATTTCAAACATGACAATGAATTTTGGGGTAATTGAGATTAAAAAAAAACTATTCTTCCCTATATCTCTTTGTTGTTGGTGCTCTTTCTTTTTTCAAATTGTCTTTCAATTTACTTTTCTTTGCATATGTTGAGATATTTGAGTATTAAGTAAACTTTCTAATGGCCAGAGCTGACTTTCACTTTGTCCTTATATGCCCAAATGCTAATAGCAATATTTCATACCTCGATATGTCCAGTTGTTTTCAGTCATGTCTGACTCTTTGTGACCCTATTTGGCGTTTTCTTGGCAGAGATACTGCAGTAGTTTGCCATTTACTTTTCCAGTCCATTTTACATATGAAGAAACTGAGGCAAATAGGTTTAAGTGATTTGCCCAGGATCACACAGCTAGGAAGTATCTGAGGCCAAATTTGAACTCATGAAGATGAGTCTTTCTGACTCCAGACCCAGCACTCTTTCCAGTGTGTTCCCTTCGTGCCAAATAAATTCTTAATAATAAATACTTGCTGAATTGAATTAAATACATTTTAAATACTTCCCTCATTTTACAATATCAAAGTTTCACATGTAAATAATCTCAACACTCCCTAATATGTCCATTTTACCGCTACCTGTGTAGACAAAATGAAGGATTTGTCAGTATTATTTCTCTAGTTTCTTATGTTCTTCAAAAATCCATTTCCATACACATAAGCCATTTCCACTTATCCTTACCACCTCCCTTTGGCTCATTTATGGGTCAGAGATGCACTTCTTGTCATGGACCCATCCTGCATTGGCCGCAGGATACGAGCTGTTTTTTGTTGGCTCGACATATCCATTAAATATCTAGATCTACCCCCAGGGACCAAACACCCATCCATCATCTGCCAAATCCCACTGATTTTGTCCCTTGTAAGGTCCTGAAACAATCAGATCTCTATAGGGTATGAGAAAAATTTCTTCCAGGGCCAACATAGTCCAAGAAAAAAATATATACATATATACTTTTATATGTACATATATATACATACATACATATATATATATATATGTATATATCAGAGGTTACTCAGTATCATTCTCAATCCAAAGGCCACAGAAATTACTTAGGCAATTGGCAAATCCCTTCATCTGTGAATTGGCCTGATGTGTTTGACACAAGACACACCCAACTGCTGGATCGTATCAGAGACTTAAGGAACTTTCAGGATCCATACTCTATGGTGGGAGCTAAACAGAAGCTTTGCCTTGGTTGAGACAGAGAATTGACTTTCCTGCATGTACTTCTCTTGTTTTGACCAAAAGATGTTCACCAATGCACAAAAGTTTAGTAATCATAGATGGGAGAATGCCTGGGAGGTGATCTATCTCATACAGGCTCAATTAGAATATACAAATCTGTCCAAAATATTCCCATAGGGTCCAAACACAGAAAACAGAATAAGGGAAGTAAGAAAATTAGCAAGCATTTATTATGCACTACTATATATCAGGTACTATGCTAAGTTCTGGAGACAAAAATACATAAATGAAGAAATCCCCTCTTTCCAAGAGCTTACAGTTATACATGAAATTCTGGGACAATGTGAGTAATTAAATTTATTGATTTCAATAAACCTTGCAACTTTTTACATCTTTAAACAACTTTTAATATGCAACATCACCTTTTGCTGCAGTCATTTGTTTTACACAATTTGACACTGACCTCACAGGGTTTGACCAATTTTCTTTAATTCTCTCCTATGAAACTTTTAGAATATTGGATATTAAATCTCTCTTTAAACAACTGTCTATTTTTCCAAGTCAAGCCTTGATTATAGCCCACAAGTTTTCAACAGGATTTAATAAGGCAAATTCCCAGGCCTTTGAAGGATATTTCTTTCCATGGCATTAATAACATTCTTGACCTTGTATGACATGCAGCAATGGTATGAGTCCAGCTTTCAGGCTTCCTTTTCCATTTGGGAATTTCTGCAATTCTGGGGCAATTCTGTGTCTCAGTATATCAATATATTTGTTAGAGTTCATCATTGGAATAAAACTGGAGCACTGAGAATTTTTTAAAAATCGCAAAATGTCTGATATTGAAAGAACACCTTTGTCCTTCTGGGGAAAAAGATGAATAATGCCATCTTAGGCTACATTAAAAGAGGAGTAATTCATTGGAATAGGACAGAGGTAGTCTTACTGCCCCTTGCTCAGATGATATTTGGAATATTGTGCTCAGGTATGGTGACTACAGTTTAGGAGAGGCATTGAGAAGTTGGGATTTGGCCAGAGGATACAGCCAAGATGGTGACCGGACTTGAGTTCCTTCACCTGAAAACTGGTTGAAGGAATTGGGGTGTTTTGTCTGGTTCTAGAGAAGAAAAGACTTAGGGATCACAATGGCTATGTTCAAGTATTTGAATTGCAATTAAAATGGGGGGAAAAAAAGAATTAGCAGCTTTGTTCTGCTTGGCCCCAGAGAGAAAAATGGAAGCCATGAATAGAAGTTACAAAAAAATAAATTGAGGCAAGATGTCAAGAAAAAAAAATCCTAAAAATTTCAACTGGCTAAAAGTAGGCTTGGTTGCTTTTGGGTGGGGAGCTTCTCTTCCTTGGAGAGTTTGAAGCAAAGCCTGAATGACCATTTGTCAGTTACATAGTAATAGGGATATGATTTTGGGGTGGACCAGATGATTCCAATCTTGAAATTCTGTGGATTTTTGCAAATTGTAGTTAATTGAGGGAGATTATTTACCTCTGTGGGGTGGAGTTGGATGGGAGAAAAATATTTCCTTTTTAATGTACTTTTGCCTAAGTATAGGGAAAACTAATAGTGGCGACTTACTAGAATTATATTATTATTATTTGGACCTCTTGCAAAAGTCAAGGTCCATTTAAAATGAAACACTGGTATTCTTCCCATACTTTCTTGATTTCTGCTATTTCAGTTGTCACTTTACACTGGTTGGAATGCTTGGCTGGCAGCCACCCAATAGCATGACATGCATTAATATCATTTACCATATATTCTGTATTCATCATGCTGCATGAAAGTAGATTTGTTCATCCTATATTCATTTTCAAGCTCCACTAACTGGAAAAAGATTTCTTTTCCCCTTTATTTTGCTTGGTTTCACTCAAAAGTCTTTGTCTAGTCAGGAAGTCTTCCATAAACACTTCTATCAAGCTGTGTCCTGTGCCTTCCTTTACCACAAGAATGACTCAGACTTGACTGTCCTGGAGGCTAGACCAAAAAGACTATTTATGTTCATCTTTAGCTATTTGCTCTGCTTGTTAGTTTGGGCTCAACCATATATGTGTGTGTGTGTGTGTGTGTGTGTGTGTGTGTGTGTGTGTGTGTGTGTGT
>JAJPUD010000950.1:452423-518372 GCA_023553655.1 Myrmecobius fasciatus
TGTGTGTGTGTGTGTGTGTGTGTGTGTGTGTGTGTGTGTGTGTGTGTATTTGCAGCAAAACCTCAACTTTGATTCTAAAAAGGTTTTACATTTGTGAGGAGGGGGAAGAATGAATAGGAATAAAGTTTAGATGGAGAAAAGAGTATTCTTGTCTGTTCTATCTTGAGAGACTGTCAATATAGATTGACTACCTGTTGTGGATAGAGAACTAAATTGGATTCTAAGAGAAGTAATTAGAAAAGACCCATTGGTCCAGTCCTTAAGGAAATTACAATCTAATGGAGAATGGAGTAGATTAAAATAATGGAACTAGTTGATAGTGAATCTATTTTTAAGGAGTTTAGATCATGTTTAAAACATTTTATGAATGCTCTAACTCACTATTGATTGGAGAAATGCAAATTAAAACAATTCTGAAGCACTATCATATACCTATTAGATTGGCTAATAAGGGCAGAAAAGGAAAACAGCAAATGTTGGAGGGGAAGTGGGGGAAATGAAACATCAATACATTGTTGGTGGAGTTGTGAATTGATTGAACCATTTTGTAATTTGGAACCATGCTCAAAGAGATATAAAACCATGAATACCCTTTGATCTAACTATGCTACTACCAGATCTTTAAAAGATTTATTTTTAAAAGGAAAAGGATCTACATGTTCTAAAATATTTATAACAGCAAGAAATTGGGAATTGGAGGATGTTCATCAACTGGGGAATGGTTAAATAAATTGTTATATGTACATATGATGGAATACTATTATGCTATGGGAAATGATGAGCAGGATGCCCTCAGAAAAACTTGGAAAGACTTCCATAAGCTAATGCAAAGTGATATGTATTGTGTACAAAGTAACAGCAATATTGTAAGATGATCAACTGTGAATGACATAATTGTTCTCAGCAATACAATGATCCAAAATAACTCTGAAGGACGTATGATGAAAGTTGGTATCCATACCCAGAGAAGGAATTGATGGTGTCTGAATAAAAATTGAAGCATGGGGTTTTTTTTAACTTTATTTTCCTTGAGACTTCTTTTTGTCTTTTTTCTTTTGCAACATGACTGTTAAGGAGATATTTTACATGACTACACATGGATAATCTATATTAAATTTCCTGCATTCTCAATGGGTGAGAGAAGGGACAAAGAAGGTAAGAAAATCTAGAGCTCAAAGTTTTGGAAACAAATGTATGCAGTAAGTTCATTTATTTATTTATTTATTTTTGCTTCTTTTTTTGCTGAGGTTAAGTGGATTTGCCCAAGGTCACACAGTTAGGATGTGTTAAGTGTCTGAGGCCAGATTTGAACTCAGGTCTTCCTGACTTCAGGGCTGGTGCTCTATCCACTTCGCCAATGTAAGCTGCCCCTTAGTAAGTTTATTTTTAATACACATTGCTCTATGAATCATTTTGGGAGAGAAAAATCAGAGCAAAGGGGAAAAATCATGTAAAGCAGCAGTCATTAAAACAATTTGGTACTGGCTAAGAAATAGAGTAGTCAATCGGTGGAATAGGATAGCATCACAGGACAAACTAGTCAATAACTATAGCAATCTAGTGTTTGATAAACCCAAAGACCCCAGCTTCTGGGATAAGTACTCACTATTTGATAAAAACTGCTGGGAAAATTGGAAACTCGTATGGAAGAAATCAAGGCTTGACCCACACCTAACACTAAGATAAGATCTAAATGGGGTCATGATTTAGATATAAAGAGTGATATTATAAGCAAATTAGAAGAACATAGGATAGTTTACCTCTCAGACCTGTAGAGAAGGAAGGAATTTGTGTCCAAAGAAGAACTGAAATTCTTAATTGAACACCAGATAGATAATTTTGATTATATTAAGTTAAAAAGTTTTTGTACAAACAAAACTAATGCAGACAAGATTAGGAGGGAAACAATAAATTGGGAAATCATCTTTACATTTAAGGGTTCTGACAAAGGCCTCATTTCTAAAATATATAGAGAATTGCCTTATATTTATAAGAATTTAAGTCCCTCTCCAATCGATAAATGGTCAAAGGATATGAACCAACAATTTTCAGATGATGAAATTAAAACTATTTCCAGTCATATGAAAAGTTGCTCCACATCACTATTGATCAGAGAAATGCAAATTAAGACAACTCTGAGGTACCACTACACACCTGTCAGATTGGCTAAGATGACAAGAAAAGATAATGATGAATGTTGGAGGGGATGTGGGAAGACTGGGACACTAATACATAGTTGGTGGAGCTGTGAACGGATCCAGCCATTCTGGAGAGCAATTTGGAGCTATGCTCAAAAAGTTATCAAACTGTGCATACCCTTTGACCCAGCAGTGTTTCTACTGGGCCTATATCCCAAAGAGATCTTAAAGGAAGGAAAGGGACCCACATGTGCAAGAATGTTTGCGGCAGCCCTTTTTGTAGTGGCTAGAAACTGGAAACTGAATGGATGCCCATCAATTGGAGAGTGGCTGAATAAATTATAGTATATGAATGTTATGGAATATTATTGTTCTGTGAGAAACGACCAGCAGGAAGATTTCAGAGAGGCCTGGAGAGACTTGCAGGAACTGATGCTGAGTGAAATGAGCAGAACCAGGAGATCATTATACATGGCAACAAGATTATGTAATGATCAATTCTTATGGATGTGACTCTCTTCAACCAGTTCCATTGTACAGTGATGAAGAAAGCCATATGCACCCAGGGAGAGGCCTGTGGGATCGGAGGGTGGACCACAACATAGCATTTTCACACTTTCTATTGATGTTTGCTTGCATGTTTTTCTTCTCAGATTTTTTTCTTGTAGATCCAATTTTTCTTGTACAGCAAGATAACTGCATAAATATGTATATACATATTTGATTTGTCAAGTATTTTAACATAATTATCATGTATTAGACTTCCTGTCATCTAGGGGAAGGGGTGGGGGAAAGGAGGGAAAAATTTGTAATGGAAAGCTTTGCAAGGGTCAATGAGCTGGCTCCAAAGATGGCATCCTCCTGTTCCTCTTCAGACATTTTCAACTAAAATGTAGATAACTTGGTGCTTTTCTGATGGGGATTCTTTTTGTGCTAGAGTTGTATAAGATGATTGCTAAAGACCTTCTAATTCTCAAATAATGTGATTATGCCAGGTTATACTCTCAATATTGTGAAAAGCTCTTTTATTTCCTTTCCCTCCTGTTTACTGCAAAGAAAGAAAAGATTCTAGGACTTCTTAAATAACTCAGAGAAGTAATGAATGAATGAAAAGGCTTCCTTTGGTTGCCTCTAGATGTCGTATTACCTGAGGACCTAGCATAGTGCTAGTATATATGGGCTCTTAATACACATCATTTGAACGATTTCTAAGGAAGTTATTAGAGAACAGATTCGCTCTCACTGGGAGAATTAACGCTACTGCTGAGCCATAACAAAGACTGAAACAGCTTTGCTGTCAAGAGTATTAAAATTGAGAACAAATTAGGGAGGAAGGCTCCTGGCTTTGAGCTTTGATACAGAAGTTTAAAGGAGACTAATCTCAAGTTGTCTGGAGACAGCCTTGCCTTCTAGGTGATTGAGGCCACCTGACATGAGGTCCTTCATCTGACTTCCTCAGCACCTTCAGTCCCCTTTATGACAGTTTCCCTGTTCTCTTGGTTTTACCTTTGGATAATGGAAGCTAGGTAGTACAATGGATAGAGCACCAGGCCTGGAGTCATGAAGACCTGAGTTCAAATGTGGCCTCAGACACTTAGTATCTGTGTGACCCTGGACAAATCACTTCATTCTGTTTGCCTCTGTTTCCTCATCTGCAAAATGAGTTGAGGAAGGAAATAGCAAGCCATTCTAGTATCTTTGCCAAGAAAACCCCAAATGGAGTCATGAAGAATCAGACAAGACTCAGAAACAATAACAAGAAATGTCTTAGTGGGGGGAGGTGATGGCTTCGTATCTATCCTCTCCCTGATTAATAACTTTCCCTGTGAATCTGGGCTGGTCTTCACCAGCAGTTTGGGGACCTCACAGTAGGAGATTGGGGATCCCAGCACTCTCCTAGAGAACTTCTCTTTTTCAAAGTCTCTAGTTACCTCTAAAAATTCACCTTGATCAGGCTTTTCTAATTCCTCCTCTTTTCCCCCCTGTAAAACCAATGAAAGCTTTCCTTGCTGCTCCATGCTTGGATTTTGTGACGCCATTTTCCTGCCTTCCTAATGGCACCTGCATGGCTTATTTTCCTGGTTTCCCCAAGTGGATATTTCTGTCCCTCTTTCCTCATTCTTTATTCTCTCTCTCAACAAACATATGTCTTAGCAGCATTATAGAATCATAGCTAGCTGCTCTGGAGTCTATCTAGCTCAACACCAATTTTTACAGATAAGAAAACTGAGGCTGAGACAAATTAAGTGACTTGCCCACATTCACTCATACAATTAACAGAGCCAGCAATGAACCATTGGCTTTAAACCTGGCTCCCTTCCACCAGACTACCTAGCACTTCTAGTCTCAATTTTACCCATATTGTCTCCTTGGGTTTCCAACTGGACATTTTCACTCCAGTGTTCTACTAGCACCTCAAATTCAGTGTCTCCAACCAAATTTACCTTCTTTTCCTCCTTCCAATCCTATCAAACCTACTTTTCATTTGATGTTAAGTCATGAGTGACTCTGCCTGACCCCATGAATTATAGCCCACCAGGCCCTTCTCCCATCAACTCCTGAAGTCTATCCAAGTTCATGTTCATTGCTTCCATTATCTATCCATTTTATCCTCTGCCATCCTCTTTTTTCTTTCCTCTTCAATCTCTCCCAAGATCAGGGTCTTTTCCAGTGAGTCCTGTCTTCTCATTATATGGCCAAAGTATGTAAGCTTCAGCTTCAATATCTGAACTCTCATAAGTAGTCCAAATTAATTAAAGTATTGACTAATGTGATTTCCTTGCAGTCCAAGAAACCCTCAAAAGTCTTTTCCAACACCAAAATTCAAAAGCGGTGGTTCTTGGGGACTCGGCTCACCTCTCAGAGCTCCTGGAAAAGCCATCCCTTTGAGAGTCAGCAAGGTGACGTCTTTGCTTTTCACAGAGCCAACCTCAAAGCAGGAATCCCTTTAGTGCTGAATTTGAACCCTTCTATAAGTCTGACTTTCACCCATTAGAATACAAAGGCCAGTACATCAACTATCTCTTTTCTCCTTGTAATTCTCAAAACTCAACATAGGGCTTGGTAGAAAGTAGGATTTTTTTTCCTTTTATTTGACTTTTCCTTCTTTCTCACCACCTATATCCAGTCAGTTTCCAATTCCTCTCAATTCTATCTCCAACGTATCTTTTTTACGTGTCTTCTCCATTTACTAGGCCAGCTCATGAGATCATTACTTCTCACCTGGATCATTGCAAAAGGTCCCCTAGGGAGTCTCCCTGTCTTAAATCTCATCTTTTTGTAATATAGCTTTGATGTACCTACTGTGTAGGTCTGTCCACATTACTTTCATGCTCAAGAGTATTCATTAGCATCTCAGGTTTTCTTCCAATTAAGTCATTCTGGTGGTTCCTCATGATACAGAGATTATCCCAGATTTCCATCACCCTCATTAATGTCTGTATCGAGAAGGTCAACAAAATCCCAGAGGAATAGCTTGGCAGTTGGAGGATGCTATAACTGGACTGAGCATTCCCTGTTCCACTGGGCTATCTCTGACCATCCCCCTCTTCCAAGGCTAGACTCTGTGATGCTGCCTGCTGTAACCTCACTCCCTAAAAGCAATGAAACAGAAATTATCCTAGATTTCCACCATCCTCATTATTGTCTGTATCAAAAAGGTCAACAAAACCCCAGGGGAATAGGTTGGAAGTTGGAAGATGCTGTAACTGGACCTAGAATTCCCTGCTCCACTGGGCTATCTCTGACCACCCTCCTCCTCCGAGGCTAGACTCTTTAATGCTGTAAGCACTCCCTGTAAGCACAAGCCTAGACCTTAATGGGACAGACCTCCAGAACTTCCACTAGGAGCCCTCACTTTTCAGGCAAGAAAGCTAAGGCTCAGGAAGCCTAACTCAGCTTGACCTTTCCTTGCTTATCTGGCGCTCTAGATTATAGAAACTCTGTATTTGTCTACCTAGACTTAAGCCAGTGGCTACTTGGTCTTCCTAACTTGCTTACCCTAGAGCTCAATTTCTGCCATAGTTGCTGTGATATCTTCCAGTCCTGTCTGTTCCAAGCAATCCTTTTCTAAATCTCCCAATGTCTTAATATAATAAATTAGTAATATACATCTGGATCTAAATCCACCCTAATTTTACAGAAGGGGAAACTGAGGACCAATGAGATTAAGTGGCTTTCTTAAGGCCACATGAATCATAAAAGGCAGGAAATTCTGGTTGTCTAAAGCCCTCTGCAACTTGTCCTTATGAGTAGACAGCGGGAGAGTTTGGCTGCAATGTTTAAATTTTTTTTTTATGGGAAAGGATGATGTGGCAATGTGGGGAGGGCAAGAATATTAATGCAGTTAATTATGAGACAAGATGCACAGCTCTCAGCCAGGGACCTTAATCAGCACCATTTGCTGCTTGGAGCTCCCACCGATCAGAATTGGCAGGCAGGCTGATTGCAGTCACGACTCAGAATGTTTATCAACCACTCTTGTCTAGTGGTCTGCTTACTTCCATAAGGTGACTTCAAGACCAGTTTTCTCTAAACAAAGCTCAGAAAATGGATTGTTTCCCACTAAAAGGGATACATATATAGACATGTGTAAACATGTGTATGTTCATATAATTCAATGGAAGATCAAAAGATGGATTTTAGTTCTTGGTCTATGTGTACATTTTTTTAAATCCTGCTTAAATAAGGGATAATGCAAGCTAGCCACAAGGTTAAGGAGACCCGGGTTCAAGTCCTACCTCTTGACATTTACTGGCTGTGTGACCCTAGATCAGTCATTTAACATTTCAGTGCTCCATTCTCATCTCCTACCTACTAAAG
Organism: Myrmecobius fasciatus; assembly: GCA_023553655.1. NCBI lineage: Eukaryota > Metazoa > Chordata > Mammalia > Dasyuromorphia > Myrmecobiidae > Myrmecobius > Myrmecobius fasciatus. Next base: position 459,383 of record JAJPUD010000950.1, read on the forward strand.
GTAGGGTTCTGTCAGTCATGAGTTCCTAATATAATTGAAAGTTCTGGTGAAATCACAGGTCTGAACAAAACAAGAGAGAGAGAGAGAGAGAGAGAGAGAAGGGGGTGACAAACCTAAATTATAAATTTAAAGCTGGAAGAAAAGCAGCTAGATGGTGCAGTAGATAGTCAGGAGAACCTGAGTTCAAATCCATCCTCAGCCACTCAATACTTACTAGCTGTGTGACCCTGGGCAAGTCACTTAACTCTAATCGCCTCTTGAAAACAAACAAACCAAAACAAGTTGGAAGAAACTGTGGAAACCATTGAATCAAACCTCCTGATGATATAGATTAGGAAACTGAGTTGCAAAACAGTTAAGTATCATGTCATCCAGCTCAGAAGTGACTAAGTCAGAATCTGAATCCATATTTTCTTGAGTTCAAGCCTAGTGGTCTGACTATGTGAGGCTTTATACCAAGGTGGACAAAGGGAGCTGCAGCCATTTACAAATGAATCAACCTAGATCTTTTCAAATACACCAATTATGTATAAGGCAGTTAAAGATAGCCATAGAAATCAATGAAATTCCTTTGGGATCAGAGGCTGCACTTATGGACTTATTATTTATTCTAGTTACATCTCTCTACCCGGTCCCCAACCTCCCCCTGAGGAAAAGGGCTTGTTCCACCAGCTAGAAATAATATCTTTACAGAGATGGAAGGCTGAGGGTAAGGAGCATTGCATATTCTATTAGACTTAATAAATTAAATATTTATATGCAATTGATAGAAAACAGACTTTGAATGTAGTAGATGCCTAATGTTTGATTTGAAAGGAGAATTTGTCTCATTTGCTTTTAATGCTTTTTGGCTTTTTCTTCTTGCCTTCCTACTATATTACATTCTTGGCCTTGGTGACCCTTCCATTTTTTTTTAATCCTTTCCTCTTCTCTCCCTTCCTTGAAATGTATTTTACTTAAGACTTTTCTTTTTCTCTCCTCTTTTCTGATTCTTTGTTATAGAGTATGGCCCTTTGGGGAAATGAAGGGGGAGAGCTGGTGATCCTGTCCATAATTTAATTAACAATCAGGTATAGGGAATGCCTGGATGAGTAATGTACAATTAGCACCTTCTTTGGATCTTCTGGTCTGACAGTTGTTTAAAGAACTGAGGAGTGAAGTGTTGTGTCCAAGATCACATAACCAGTACTATGTGCCAGATGGAGAAGTGGAACTTAAATCTTCCTGACTTGAAAGTCTATGTGATTCGACCTGGATATGGTGATGATGTAAAATTGAATTATCAGTGATCATTCTTTTTTAAAAAAGAAACCATCTGGGCAACTAGGTGGCCCAGTGGATAGAGCACCAGCCCTGAAGTCAGGAGGACCTGAGTTCAAATCTGGTCTCAGACACTTAACACTTCCTAGCTGTGTGACCCTGGGCAAGTCACTTAACCCCAATTGCCTCAGCAAAAAAAAAAAGAAGAAGGAGAAGGAGAAGGAGGAGAAGGAGAAGGAGAAGGAGAAGGAGAAGGAGAAGGAGAAGGAGAAAGAAAGAAGAAGAAAGAAAGAAGAAGAAGAAAGAAAGAAAGAAAAAGGAAAAAAAGAAAGAAAGAAAAAGGAAAAAAGAAATCATCATCCAATAAAAGGTGCAGCAAGGCAAAAAGTGGCCATAGCAGGTCCTCCTGAGGTTACAAAAGAGAGAGAATGCAATAGCTAACAGATGGTTATTCTGAAGGAAATGGCCTCATACTGGGGTCGTGCATTCTCCTTTCCTGTGCCATTCTAGTCTGCTTCACAATGCAAGCCCACGCTCCTTCCTGGAAGATGGGCAGGAGGGCAGAAAAGCAAGGAAATGAAATTTCTCATTTAGCTCATCATTTCCAGTTCTGGCAAAAGGGAGATGATTAAAATTGCCAGCAAAAATGAAGATGCTCTTTGGATTTTAATGATCTGTTCTAGCTCTCTCTCTCTCTATAATCAAGATTCTGCTACATAATCAGCTCAAGGAAGCTCTAGGCAATACTGTGAAGCTGCTACTTTATCTTCAGCATTTCTGCTCCCCAAATGCAGAGCCCAGTATCCTCATGTGCTCTCTATCCTTCCACCACCCCCATGAAACCTTCTCATTTACCAGTTGCAAAGCCTTTCCAAAAACAAGTACTCACTAAGGTAAAGGACTATTTTAATAGGTGTTATCTGCCCCCCCCGAGTGAATGAGTAAGTATTCATTAAATATTTACCATTAGAAATGACGAGAAGTCAAACAGAGGTCTGGTTCTGTTCAAGATGAGAAGAAAGCTCAGCCAAAAGAACCCTGGTACCAAGAGAAGAGATTAGTTTCTGATGGAAGTAGGATAAGGAGATTGGGGAGGCTAGCTGAAGTACAGGTGTCATGATTTAGAAATGATTAGAAAGCAGATGCTTTTTTTCAAACCCCCGGCAATGAAGAAGGAATAAATGGCTTGATTCAAGGTGAAATTTTGGGAATTGGTTGCTGTTTCTTTGGGAAGGGACTTTGGAGGAGAGAACTCTTCCTAGAAGTCATCAAATTTGTGTCAAGTCCAGCCACCTTCCTATACAGGGAATGTTAGTCCTAGTATCAGTGTTATCAATAAACTGTCCTCAAAGAAAGATGGAAAGAACATGAATTGGGGCCACCAGAACCAGAAGTTGGGCTTTCTTTCCATAAGCAGAACTTCTGGGGATATTGAATTTCTGCTGCGCCCAAATTCAAGACTGTGCAAGACTTTCTGGAACTGCCAAGTTATCAAAATTAAGGGGGGGGAATCTAAGGGAAACTAGCAGAGGAACAGAATCTGACAAAACTGTTTCTGTTTCCCAACATAGAAAATCTGCCTTGTTATTTTTCTCGAATATAGTTTTCTCATCTGTCCAAAAGCACACTGTGACCTATGTCATCTTTTAAAGGTCTTCCTTTCACACATAGGCTTCTGGCCATAGGCCACACCGGGCAGCTGGTCCTTTCCCCCATTTTAGCTTGGATTCTGCATGCTCTTTGAGCCCAGGAAAATCTGGATGTACTTTCATTTAAGCTTTAATAAAAAAAAAAAAGCAAACCCTTTCTGAAGCAGAAAGACATATAGATAGATAGATAGATGGATAGATGGATGGTGATTTTTAAAAATCTCTTTGAACATCCTTGGGATAGTTTCTTGGTAATGGGATCGTTAAATCAGAAACTAGAAACATTTGAGTACTCCTTCTTTCCCAGAGATTTTTTCATTAGATATTCATATACCATTGATAAATAATAATATACTTATTGTGGATAGAATATGTGGATAGAAAATTTGTCTCATTTGCCTTTATGTCTTTTCTTTTTTTCCTTTTACATAGCCATTTTATTTCTTTCTTGGGCTCAGTATCTTACCTTCCCTCTCCCCCTGTTTTTTTTTCCATTTCTCTTCTGCCTCTTTCTTTACTTTTTCTCCAAGTATCTTATCTGCCTCCTCTCATTCTTGTTTTTATGTGACATTTTCTCTTTGTCTCACCTCTAGAGGCAGAGATCTCTGGTCTGAATTGTCTCCCCTTCCATATTTTTTAGAACCTGTGATTTTTGCCAGAGTAAGTACCATCCCAAGCTCTTTATCAACAGCCTCCCAGGATTTCTGTGGCAGAAAGCCTCATCACCTTGTAATCCGGCAAGGTGAGAAACCCCTAGAAGTTTAGCTGGGTGAGTCAGGCCATCCTCAGATCTATTCTCCAAGCCTTACTAGCTTAATAGAACATTGAGAATCCAGGGCCATTTCTAACACATGAGAACTCCATTCCATACTGGGATTAATTTAATAGGGATATCCCATAAGCTCAAATGTGATATGACCACATATGTTTATCTGTGTCACTCCCTCAATAAACTCCAATAATTTCCTTTTAGCAACCAGAGCAAATTCAAATTCATCTGCTTAGCATTCAAATCCAGCCCTAATCTACATTTCCAGCCTTATTACATATTTTTCTACTCCATGAATTGTACAATCCAGCCAAATAGGCTTTCTTGCTATTCCACACAGAATATCCTATCATCTCCCACCACCACACATTTGTACAGAATGGACTCTTTCTTCACCTGTCTCTTAGAATACCTAATTTCCTTTAAAGTTCAACTCACACACCAACTCTTCGTTGAAGCTTTTCTTGATTCCCACAAGCTGTGATGCTCCCCCAATTGCCTTGTATTTTGTATATATTTCATATATGCTTATATGTACATGGATACATATATATTACATATATATACATATACTTACAAATTCTCTTTGAGGAAAAGGATTTGTTTCATTTTTTGTTTGTTTTTCTAGTATGGTTCCTGGCACACAATAGGCACTTAATAAATGCTTGTTGATTAACAAATACCGTTATTAAATAAGTACCAGGATGAGGACTTGAGAATTCCCAATCTCTCCCTGTCCTTGCTCTCCCTAAGCTTCAAGTTTTTGACTCGCACTATTCCAAAAGAAGAAGGGCTTCCTGGGAGCTAGAGATAGAAAAAAACTTTGAAACAGACAAATTTGCATTATTTTTAATTGCACCCATGGTCTTTGTGGAGCTAGAGAAAAGGCTTGAGCACCAAACATCTGAGGTCCAAAATGCTGTGGGCATGGTATAAGCCAAGTCATCCCAACCAGAAAAGCCAGGTTTGCCTTTTTCTAACTGGACTCAGGAGGGATTTAAAAGTGCAAACATTTCCATTTGGCGGAGCTCTCAGCAAAGCCCGCCATTTCCACCTCAGGCCCAAAGAGCCTGAGAGACAGAAAACCATCCAGGAATAAGTGAAAACAGGTGGGATGGAGAGAACTTTGTGCATTTCACCACCTGGAATAAGAAAGCGTTTTCCTCTTGAGGCTCTCAGGGCTTTGGGGCCCAGGCAGAAATAACAGAGCCTATCAATTGAATCAACACTCATTACATTTGCTGGGAGAAATTAGGTTAGGAAAAGAGTCTCTGTGGAAAATAAACTCCTCATTCCTATTTAGTTTTACAACAGGGAACACTCGATGTTTTCAAATATTAAGATATTAGGGATGTAAACTAAAGGAGCTGCTTTGCAGTGGATTTGACACTGGGGGAAGCTAAGCCTTCTCCCCATTCATTTAAGATGTCAGCTCTAGGCCAAAGTTAAAGGAACATGGAAGGCCAACAAACTTTTTTTAAAAATTTGTTTCCTATAGAATCTCAGATAGTAACTGTGACTTCCCTTCTGGGTACTGCCTTCTACAATTAGAATGCAAGCTCCTGGAGGGGAGCGTCTTTATTTTTTGCAGGAAAGGGGCATTGTTCTTTATCTTGCCTTAATTAATTAAGTAATAATTACCTAGTACTTAGTACTAATTCCTAGTATGTTGTTGAGCTATTTTTCAATCATACCTAATTCTTCATGACCCCATTTAGGGTTTTCTTGACAGAAATGCCGGAGTGGTTTGCCATTTCCTTCTCATTTTACAGAAGAGGAAACTGAGGCAGACAGAGGTGAGTTATTTGCCCAGAGTCACACAGTTAATAAGTATCTGAGCCTGGATTTGATCCCAGGATTCCTGATTCCAGCCCTCAATCCATTGTGCCAACCAGCTATCCTGACATAGTAAGGATTAAATACATTCTTGTTGACTTCCCACAACTAGGGTTTTAATTATGAAAACTGTTTCAATACTTGTCAGGGTGTCCTTCCATACCTTCAAGCTTCCAAGAACTATTCCCCCAAACTCTTCAGATTGAAGGCTTAATGAGCAGGTTTAGATGTAGTTAATCATCCTTGGAGAAAGAGACAGTGTGATACAAGTGGAAAGACCATTGATGCTATGGTAGAGGTTCTGGGTTCAAATATCACCCCTGATACTTACAATCTGTGTGACCTTCAGCCTGTCTTTGGGTTTCAGTGTGCTCATCTACCAAATGCAAGATTAGCTTCCCTTCCATCTATAAGGTGAGATACTTTGCATCTCTCCTATGGGAAAGCAAAGCCCATTTTTTTCTGCCAGTACATTATGTTAAATGGTCCAAAGGGAAAGAACAGATATTTACTTGGAAAAGAAGCCCAGAGAGAGGTAGTGCCTTGCTAATTAGTGACAAAGCAGTGTATAAAGCTATAACCCTGTAATCTCATAAGGTCCCTTCAGACTTGAGTATTTTATGGTTCCCTATGGAAATGCAGACACATTCTCCACAGTATTTAGACAAGCAGGTCATGTCGTATATTTAGCACTGGACCTGGAATCGGAAAGACCTGAATTCCAATCTCAAATACTTCCTAGCTGTTGTGACCTGAGTAAATTATTTAAATCTTCTCAGCTTCAATTTCCTCATCTGTTTAAAAAATAAATAAATAAAAACAAAAATAAAAAAATAATAAAAAGGTGGGATGCAAATAATATCTCTGTCATAGAATAGTAGTGGAGATCAAGTGAAATAATATAAATTAATAATGTACATGAAAAGGGCTTTGCAAACTTTGAGGGAATCCATAACTGTTAACCAAGAAAAAGTCTTAATTGCGTACCAATTAACCCCTGTGAAATATTGCCAATATCGGACTGTTTCATGTCTATTGTATTTCAGAGGCTTAGCTCATGGTAGGCTTGGTCGCCTATCACAGGTATTTGACTTTTAACAGTGGTTTTCCTTGTTCCCCAAAGTCTTCTTCCAATAACTCATCATGGTAGAAGATGTGCTTGTGGATTCTCAAAAGTCATGCTATTGGGACACTAGCTCTGGAAGAGCCTCCCAAACTTGGGAAAGCTTCACAAAAGAATAAGTTAGGGCACTGGAGACAAACTATCATCAAAAGACCATCCTAGTTAAGATCATAGAAGTTCATCTCCAGGAGATTTATCATTATGTGATGGACTTTAAGGGGAGGAAAAGGATTGTAAGAGTTCCTTTATGCATGATTGGGATAGTCCTCCATATGAAGTCAAAAATGGCATTGTTGCTATGTAATCTGACTGCCCCCTGCCCATGACGTTTCTTGCCAACATCAATGTCTTCAGGATATTATTTAACCAGAAGGTCTATAAAACACGTTGTATTCACTATTTATTGTGTGATATGAAATTTCTCCTAACTGATGCACCCCTTTCCTAATGAACCACATTTCCCAGACCATAGAGTCCATCAGGAATGAAAAGTCAGTCTAGTAAACATCTAATTGCAACTGGTCCCCTGCTTCATGGACTGATACCATAGAATCTTTTCCAAGATCCTTGACCACAGCCAAGACTTTGAGCAAGTCCTTCCAACAGACCATATTATACTTATTTTGTTTATGAAATGAACCAGACTAATCCTGCTTCAGCAATCCAGTCATTTCCCTGGAATGCCTACAGCTAAGACTCCAGCTGGGGAGCAAGAGAGAGAGGGTTCCAGAATCAATAGAGGCAACAGTTTACCTCTTTTCTGAAATGCTTCCAAAAATTGACACCCTCCAGACAAAGAGAGCAGTTATTGTTTTTTTAAAGTAGAATTCACTGGGAATGCCCAGAGCAAACAGATGGACTTTGAGAACGGGGATACACTGATCCCATAAATCTGAAAGGCCAGTGGGGTTGGATTGATTACATGTCTCTAAAACTTAAATGGAGTAATTTCACAGTTCTACTGATGGGCAGAAAAAGTAATGCCATTCCTTTGTCCAAATAAGTTATACTTAGGCAGACAGACAGACATACACACACACACACACACACACACACTAATCTAGACAAAGACCAACTTATCTTTCCTGATGAAAAATCATGTGGCCCCTCTCTAATACTTCTGTTATCCTACCACACAGCCAGTATGAGATATGAATGGTCATCATCTCCATAGTGTGGTTGGTTCTCCCATATGTCCCTCAGCATTTTATTATAATGGGCAGCTACAGACAACACCATGAACATCTGCTTAATGATTCTTTTTTCTTGCATGACAGTCAAAATGAAAAGGCAAAAGATAAATGAATCCACTATTTTTAGTGGCCAAGATTTTTTGTTTGTTTAATTTTGTTTTGTTTTGAAATCCAGGAAACCCTGGTACGGTTGTAGCATCTGGTCTTTTCTATGTAGAGCTTATTTAGATTTCTAACAGTAACACTGAAGATTACAAAGAAGCTAAGGCTTCCTTCAATGTTGAAAGATTGTCATCACGCCAATGGTATCAAATCTGGTCTAAGAGATTGAATGTAAATGTGATTGAGGAATAGCAATTAACCATAATGGAAGCCATTCATGACCTCTTATGAATTTAATACTTCTGAAGAATGTTCTTTCCATCATGCTAGTTGAGATCTCACCAACCATTGATAACATTATACATTAGAATAATTCAGCTGATTTTTTGTTTTTAATTTGCCCTTGAAAATGGGATCTCTAAATAATGAGAATCTATCATGGGACTTATCTATTCATTCATTTGTTCTATATTTTAAGAGTTAAGAAATTCATTGTATTCAGAAGGTTTGACTGAGTTACGACAGGGTCTTCTGATGCTATTTTTTTTTAAATCACAGACACTATTCATTTTGTCCTTGGAAAGGAATCTCTGAAACAAAGTTAGAATCCAAATAAACAGTCCCTTTCCCCCCACCCCTCACCAGTGCTTCCACTGTTTTCCAATTCAACTACAATGACAATTGATACTTTATCTCACTATGGAGTCAGGGCACAGACTCTATCAAAGGGAAAAACAGATCTACCAAAGATTACAGCAAATGATAGTAAATGGAAAAGAAAAACGAAACCATCCAAAAGATTAGAAATAGAACAAGAATTTCTCAGTGCTCTGTAACTGACTGTTCTGAAGGATATAATTCCAAGTTTCCTTGATTGTCTTCCCTTAAAGAAGATGATCTACTACAAAAGAAGAAAAAAGCATCTTCATTATCACCAACTTCCTTTGAACAACACACTCTGTATATTCAGATATATATACAACATGTATTGGACTATCTGCCATCTAGGGAAGGGGTTGAGGGGAAGGAGGGGATAATTTGGCACAGAAGGCTTTGCAAGGGTCAATGTTGAAAAATTACCCATGCATATGTTTTGTAAATAAAAAGCTTTAATAAAAAAAGATATATGAACAACAAACTTTTATATTGCTGTTGGGTGTAAAGGGAACTTCAATGTCTTAGAAAATACTAAGACATGCATGAGGAAATGCAGATTCTGGAGGCCTTTTTTATTTCTTTGAGAGACCCACATGAAGTTTGGTTTTCTACAAAATGGTATTATTTTACAGGCCCAGATACTTATGGACTAATGATGATTAATTCCTTAAACTGGCATCTGTCCGTACCAAGATTCATTGTTCAATAATGTACCAACCATCCACATCAGATATTAATGAAAAAACCACTTGCCTCTGTACAAATTGGATTTAAAAGTCTTTTGTTTAACCCTATTGAAATCAGTCTAGAATCTCACTATGTTTGGAACAGGCAAGACAGTTATAGATGAGAACACCTGATCAGGCTAAAATGAATATTGAAATACTCCCCATCCCAATCCCTATCCTGCTGTCACCACTGAATACACAGCATACTGAAGATTTGGGGGAGAGGGAAGAGAGAGACAGACCTACAATTTTATCAGCGTAGAGAACTTTCAGTATAACTCTTTTCATTGAAGAAGATCGCTACTCATCTGAAACTTGGAACTTCAGAGAGATCTCTGAGGCACCAAGAAGTTAGATTGCTTAGTCAGAAACAGTACTTAAACCCATGGCTTTCTCATTTAAATGCTAGCCCTCTATCTAATAACTAGCTGTTATCTTTATGGTGCTTTAAGGTTTGTAAAGCACTTTACAGCTATTCTTAGTTGATTCCCATAATACTGGGAGAATGATGTTATTGTTATTATCATCCCCGTTTTATAGATGAGGTAGCCAAGACTGAGATAGAGTAAGTGACTGGCCTGGTGGTAGATAGCTAGACTGTTCTCAAAATTGATAATAATAGTAATAATTACAACTAACAAATAGCTCTTACTGTAAGTCAGACATTGTGCTGTGTTTTTACAAATATTACCTCATCTAATTCCACACTTTAGCTTATTGCCTTTTCCTAGGAAAGATGATTTAGAGAAGAAAAGCTATATAACCAACTCTCCATGTATGACCCACTTTGTGTGTCTACATGTTTGAGTCAGAATTTGAACTTGGGTTTTCCCAGCTCCAAGTCCAGAACTCTAGGTACTCTACCATTTTGCTGCCTAAGACAATAGCCAATACTTGAAGAGAAAAGCACTTTGATTTCATTATTCTCATTGAAACCGTAGAGTGACCCATTAAGGGGAGAACTTGCTTAAGTTCCATGATAAAAAGTTTGACATTTTAATTTCCAAGCCTGTCTTTGTAATGATCTGGAAACTGATCCAGAGGTTTGGACCTTAAGCATGTCCAGATCAAGAGACTCCTTTCCTTTAAGGATGTAGGATTCTCTTTTAAGAGATTGAATGTTCTCCATTTTATTCTCATTAAAAGTCCAGTTACTTCTAAATGTCAGGAAGAACTTTTTTTTCTTCCTGAGGCAATTGGGGGTTAAGTAACTTGCCCCAAATCACACAGCTAGGATGTGTTAAGTGTCTGAGATCTGACTTGAACTCAGGACCTCCTGACTTGAGGGCTGGTGCTCTATCCACTGCACCAATTAGCTGCCCCAAGAACTTTTAACAATGAAAGCTGTTCCCCAGTAGAACAAGTAGCCTCAGGAGGCGGTATGATTCCCCTTCCAGCAGTTTCTCAACTAGAAGCTGGGTGAGGACTTCTTAGAAAAGCTGATACAGTCTGGATGCGATGACCTTGAGATCCTCTCAGCTCTGGGATTCTAGGATTCTCTAAAACACTTTTTTCAGCTGGGCAGGCTTCAAGATGGATGAGTGACTGGCCCACACATCTTAACCAGAGTCACAGGAAAGATGCAGTTAGTCAAGACTCCCAGAGGTGAGATGGAAGCTTTTTACCTCTGATGTCCTTCTTTTTCCTTTCTATTTAAATCACCATCTACCAAAAAGATCATTCTGTAATGACAAAAAAAAATTATCCATGGAGAAGTGACCCAGTAACAGTCAGATGAAAAAAGCCCATCATCAGTCATAACACATGAGATGTATCATGTGTCATACATGCCAGGAACAAAAGACCAGAAAAAAAATCCCTGCTCCCAAGGAGCTTAAATAGGGAAAGTATATGAGTAAATATGCACATATTGTTAAAAGGTGATTTTATGTGGGAACAGAGCTATAATAGCATTCATAAGACACCCTTCTACAGATTACCTCAGTTGATCCTCATATTAATGTTGTGAGATAAATGTTGTTATTATTATCCCTGTCTTATAGATGGGATAGCTAGGGAATACAATGTCAGGCCTGGAATCAGGAAAACTCATCTTCTTGAATTGAAATCTGGTCTCAGACACTTACTAGCCATAGAACTCTGGACAAGTCACTTCATTCTGTTTGCCTCAGTTTCCTCATGGCTAAAATAAGCTAGAGAAGGAAATGGCAAATCACTTCATTTATTATCTTTGCCAAGAAAATCCTAAGTAGGGTCACGAATGGTTGAGCGTGGCTGAATAATGACTGATCTAGAGTAAATAAATCTAAAAATGTACCTACCATATCAGTGGTTTTTCAGTTATATCCGACTCTTCTCAGTTGAACCTAACTTGGTTCGTGGAACTTTCATGACTATGATTGAAAACTTTTTTAAAAAGCTACCAGCAGGGGGCAGCTAGGTGGCACAGTGGATAGAGCACCAGCCCAGAAGTCAGAAGGACCTGAGTTCAAATCAGATCTCAGACATTGAACATGCCCTAGCTGTGTCACCCTGGGCAAGTCACTTAATCTCAATTACCTCAGCAAAAAAAAAAAAAAAAAAAAAAAGCTACCAGCAATGGCTTCACACATCTATGGCAGAGCTTAATTGAGCAATTATACTTACAAGTTTCTGAAAAGCCAAGTATTGAGTGATTGCCAGTTACAGAAATAGCTATGAGCTCTCCAGAGACCAGCCTCAAGGAGCCCTATCTAAGAGCCCCCAAAGTGGACAATTTTAAGGGTAACTGAGCTCCTAACACCCTGAAAGGGGATATGAATAACAAATCCAGCCTGTGGAGTGCCTCCTATGAAAAAATATTTGCAAATTCAGTTTTATGTGTGAAACTCAATCCTCCCAAGTCCTTTCTTCTCCTGAATTGTTAGGGCTCCATCTTTCTAGAGAGAGAGTTAGTCTAGTGAGACTGTTCTTTCCCAAAGTTGCTGACTTCTAGCTTTGAGCCTTTCAGGGAGCCCCAAGCCAATCTGAGTCAGTCCTGTCTCAGCCTCTTCCCATAGAGAGAAGCAGTGGACTTGAAGTCCCTGGGAATGGGGAGCATGTCATCTTATTTACAATGCTCATTTTGAATCATCAGCTGGTAATTTCTCAGCCTGGATCTCATTAAAAACTCTCCCCAAAGCCCTTATCTGGTTTCTGGCCCTTGCAGCACCATGGTTACCCAATGTCTTGACCCCAGAGTTTTAGAGAAGCCTAAAAGCACTGTGTCTTCTTTAACTGATTTAGAAGAATGAAATGAGGTGATCAGCTACTTAAGGGACCTCTGAAATTCTCTCTTCCATTTCCTTATGGCAATTCTGAGTTCAAGACTTGAAAAAGCTTTTGTTCTATGCTATAGGCTAAGTCTCTTCTTTTTCTGTGAAGTATTTTCTGCCAACTTTGTCCTGCAATGCTCTGTCTCCTCAGAATTTATAGAATATATTTGCCTTATTATTTATTCATAAGACATATGTACAGAGGGTCTGGAGACATGGTTTGCCTTGTTACTTAAACCTTGCCTTAGCCTTTAAGTAGCATGTCCCACAGGGTCCTGGTGTGACCTCCTTTGTTACTTAACCTTTGTATGTCTCCAAAGAATTTTAGGGTGATAGCTCTAAAGTTGATAAGGATCTCGGAATCCCTCTAAACCAACCTTGTTTTTCACATGTGGAATCTGAGACATAGAGAAGCTGTGACTTTTTCAAGGTCCTACAAGCAAGAGGCAGAATTTGAACCCAGACTCCAGGAGGCCATGCTCTTTTTACCATGCTATTTCCATTGTTTTCATCATTCTGACTCTCTAAGTGAAGTTGAGGCTCCCTCAAAGGGCACATCAGAGTGTCATACTGGGCACAAACAGGTCACAATGCATTATAAAAAAGGAATGAACATGAGAAGTGATGTGAAGGATATTACCAAAGAAATGTATGACTAGGAAAGCAAAATAACCAAAACATGGGCAATCCCATAGGGAACACGTGACATCTAACCAATGAACTTCCTGCATGCTCTATTGGAACCTGTGACATGTCAAGGGAATTTGAGGAAGGGACCCAGCACATTGAGTGGACTTCCTGTAGTGACCTTAAGGAAGGGTATAAGCAAGAGTCATATGGGACAGAAAGACATGAATAGGTGAGGAACAATTGATCATCATAAGGGATACCTTCATTATCATTATCATAGACCAATTGATTTATATTGATTCCTATATCATGGTATCGTTTCCTCATCTAATAAAACACAGGGGTGGAAGTAGATCAAGGAATCCTAATATGAGATTCACAAACTAATTTTTAAAAATACATTTTGTTTCCTGTATTTTAGTATAAGCAATTACCTTTGTAATTGTGGGTATTTTGTGTATTTAAAAGCTTGATTCTGAAGTTCATAAGCTTCATCAGACTGTCTACCTAAGGGATCCACAAAAATGGCTAAGAACCTCTTGCCTAGATAATTTCCAAGGTCCCTTCCATTGCCCCATATTCTGTTTCTGATTCCTTGTATGGGATTTATCTCATCACCTAGATGGGAAACTCCTTGAAGGCAGAGGCCATATCTTCCACTATTTCTCTATATTTGCTTCATGAGAGCTACCCTGTGAACATGGGCAGCATTTGATAAAGAGTTGTTGAATGCATAAATGACTGCCAATGACATTGAATTTTATCTCATCCAATATCTCTGACTACCATGAATTGATGAAGTGATCCCCTGACTACTGAGGTGGTAAACCTGAGATTGTAGCCTTTTCTACAGCCCCTCCAGATTGCTATTCCCCATTCATCCAGTCTAGCCTTTTGATAAATATCATGCCATTGCCTGGCTTCTTTGCAGAGAGCCAGACAGCTCTGGCTGTGTTTGGCAGATGGTTCCCAACAATCCATCTTCACTCAGTCTATTCCGAAATGAATTAGATCAATAGATTTGCAACTGGAATTCCCTGCATGGAACATTAACTGCTAATACAGTCTAGCCAACTTATTTGGTGTTTTAATTAACAAAGAGTTATGTGAGCTATTTCCCAAGCTTCCAGTTGCTGAAAAACTCAACAGGCAATTCTTTGTCATGTCATTGGGACAACAGTCCTCACCTTGAAGTGCAGTGTGTAGCCTCCGTGGCTTAAAGAACTACCCAACCACCAGAACCCATGTGAAATGTGGTGGGGATGAAAGGCCAGGCTAGAGGAAGGCCTGTGTGCTTTCCCTGCCACGAGTCTTGAAAGGTGCTTGTGTCTTGACCACCCAGACTTCAAGAAGTTGACTTGGTGGTTTCACACAGACCTATAATTGGTGGACATGATTTTATTTTGCAAATACTTTGATGGTTCCATTCATTCCCATCCTGTCTAACGCTGAGTGGTTGAAGCAGGAAAAATGCCATCATGAATATCCAGATTGGAGCAGAAGGGTTTCTGGTATATAGCAGAAACTAGTGATCAAATAAGATGAAAGGTAAAACATTTTGTAAATCTTTAAAACATAGAGAGACACACACATGTACACATGTGTATGTGTGTGCGTATATATATATATGTGTGTATGTGGTTGGTATTCATATTAAGCAATAATTCCCAAATTTTTCACATAAAGACTACTTTGACTAAGCCATGATGTTTCCAATCATTACAAATCAAGCAAGGCCTTCAAGCTTGATTGCAATGGACACATTAAAAAAATTAATAATACTAGGATGAATAAGTAAAAAGATGCTCCTCTGGATAAAACACCAGAAGGGGCTGAACAAGCAAAGTAGACTTGCTCATATTTTGAGCTTCACTGTTTGGGGAAACTGCAAAGCTCATTCTTCCTTCATGAAAAGAACTTGAGATAGCAAAGGGAAAAGCTCTTTGTGCTGAATTCTCAAAGGAAGGCATCAACTGAAGCCTGTAGCAAAGTTGGAAAGATTTAATCCTTTGTCTGTAGCAAAAACGAGGGAATATTTCACTGCTTAAATGAATTCAATGCAAGTTGTTTTTTTTTTCTTCAAGACAAAAAGCAAGTTGGCCAAATTGGAATTCACTGAAAAATACTCTTCTATGACATAGCCAGAGAAAGGTCCTCTGTTCTCCACTTAAAGACCTCTAGTAAAAGAGTTTCTGAAATCAGCCCATTCTACAGCTCTGATTGTTAAGAAGCTTCTCCTGGCATCAAAACTAAATCTACCTGGTGATTTCTACCCACTGTCACATTTTCTGCCCTCCAGGGCTGAGCAGCACAAATCAAATTTCTTCCCCATTGAGGAATGGGGGGGGGGGAAGGAAGAATAAGCATTTACAGAGCATCTCCCATGTGCCCACCACTAGAGACTTGAAGACAGTTCTTTCTCCCACCACAACCACCACCACAAAGTCTTTTTCCAGGCTAACCATATCCATTTTTTTCAAGCATGATCTCAAGGTGAGGGCTACTATATTGCCTTTCCTCAACTGGATGTTCTTCAACTTCTCAAATATCCTGGTGACAAATCTAAACACAAAACAGGTGGGACATGACCAGATAAGACACAGCAAGGTTATCATCTTCTTGGTTTTAAACTCTGTCCCTCTTGATGCAAACCTAAGATCACTTTAGCTTTTGTAATTCTCATAACAATCTCTTAATTCATACTGAGCTTGGAGTCCACCGAGGCTACCAGATAGCTTTCTTTTTTATTTTTTGTGATGAACTACCAACTGACCACATCTCACAAATTTCAGACTTATCAAGTTGTTTTTTGAAAATAAATGTGTTTTATGATTTTTCTTGGAAATATGTATACATAACCACTCCACACCTGTCAGATTGGCTAAAATGACAGGAAAAGTTAATGATGAATGTTGGAGGGGTTGTGGGAGGGCTGGGACACTGATGCATTGTTGGTGGAGCTGTGAACGGATACAGCCATTCTGGAGAACAATTTGGAGCTATGCTCAAAAAGTTATCAAACTGTGCATACCCTTTGACCCAGCAGCATTTCTATTGGGCTTATATCCCAAAGAAATCATAAAGAAAGGAAAAGGCCCCACATGTGCAAGAATGTTTGTGGCAGCCCTTTTTGTAGTGGCTAGAAACTGGAAATTGAATAGATGCCCTTCAATTGGAGAATGGCTGAATAAATTATGGTATAAGAATATTATGGAATATTATTGTTCTGTAAGAAATGACCAGCAGGATGATTTCAGAGAGGCCTGGAGAGACTTACATGAACTGATGCTGAGTGAAATGAGCAGAACCAGGAGATCATTATTCACGGCAACAACAGTACTGTATGACGATCAATTCTGATGGACATGGCTCTCTTCAACAATGAAATGTTTCAAACCACCTCCAATTGTTCACTGAAGAAAGCCATATACACCCAGAGAGAGGGATGCGAAATGTGGACCACAACATAACATTCTCATACTCCTTGATTGATGTTTGCTTACATTGTGTTTCCTTTATCTGATATATCGTTTGTGTAGATAAGATTTTTCTTGCACACCAATGATAAGTTTGGAAATATGTATACATATATTCGATTTGCCAATATTTTAACATAATTAACATGTAGTGGATATCCTGCCATCTAGGGAAGGGGTGGGGAAGTTGGGGGGAAAAAATTTGTAACGGAAAGCTATGTAAGGGTTATTGTTGAAAAATTACCCACACATATGTTATGCAAATAAAATTTAAAAAAAAGAAATATGTATACATATATTCAATTTGTCAAGTATTTTAACATAATTAACATGTAGTGGATTTCCTGCCATCTAGGGGAGGGGTGGGGAATAAGGGGGAAATTTTTGAAATGGAAAGCTTTGTAAGGGTCAATGTTGAAGAATTACCCATATATATGTTTTGCAAATAAAAAGTTTTAATTAAAAAAATAATGTGTTTATTCTTATTAAATTTCATCCTATTCTAGATTGGATCAAAGTCTTACCTATCAGGCTCTTGGATCTTATTATCTTAACATATTAGCTATCTTTTCTAGCTTATTGTCATCTGTCCATTTGATAAACATCATATGAATATCATCTCAAATTTCAATCACTATATCTATAATCACCATCTTAAGTCTCATAGGTGTCCCAACAGTTTAAAAGATCTCTAAAACCACAAAAGTTGAGATCAGCCAATCAACAAGCATTGTTTTATTCCACACTCTATGCTAAACCTTTGGGAATATAAAAACAAAACAAAGTGAAACAAACAGTTCCTATTTTCAAGGAGATTACATTCTAGCAGAGAAGACAACATAAAATAAATACGAGGTAATTCTTGCACAAAATAACGATGGAGGCACAAGAAACTAAGGAGATGAGAGAAGGAATCCTACAGGATGTGATATTTGAGCTGAACTTTGAAAAACCATAAGGTTTCCAAGAGATGGAGAGGAAAGGAGAGTATGTTTCAGGGTCATGGGACAGCCAGTGCAAAAGCACAGAAGTCGGAGATGGAGTTCCAGAGGAGGAAAAGCAAGATTAATTCAACTAGATGCTAGAGCCCAAGGGACTAATGTATAAGATTAAAAAGGTAGGTGGTAGTCAGGTTGTGGAGGGTTTTAATTGTTAAATGACTTCAAGAATAATGAAACAGGTACTGTAGCTGGCTGTCTCTTTCTGGCTGTCTGTATGTGTCTAACTCTGTGTATCTCTGTGTGTGTGCATGTGTCTATGTCTCTGTTTCTCTGTTTCTGTCTTTGATTTTCTATCTCTCTGTCTCTCTGTCTCTGTCTCAGTCTCTCTGTCTCTATCTCTCTCTTTCTGTCTCTCTGTCTCTGTCTCTGTCTCTGTCTCTGTCTCTGTCTCTCTCTCTCTGTCTCTTTCTCTCTCTCCTCTCTCATTTTTCCAATATCACACACCTAATAAGTAGAAAACTTAAGTCTCCTGATTCTCCATCCACTATACGGATCTTTTCATAGACCTCCACAAGATCATTATCTCTTTAAATTGGCTCAGCATTTAGCTACATAAAAAGCTAATGCTCTTTGAGTCTTTTTGTTGTGATCCTATGTATTTGTCAGAATGTTTTCCCAACATAAGACATCCATTTGCATGAGAACAGGCATAAAAGGTATAAGGGCCATTTCTGACTAGAAATCTCTAGAGGATTTAAACAGACAAACATTACCCAGGATTCCCCAGGATATGAAGAAGCAGAAGGGTCACTCTGTGGTGTCACTCTGTTGAAATAAGACCTTAATATCTAATCACATCCCATTGGAATGACTTGTAGGAAGTATACTAGGTCTATAGGATGCTGGTTTCCTCACTGAGGATTTTGCAGCTATCTCTGAATTTCACTAAAAAGAACCCAATGTCCATTAACCTCCTCAAGAAGTCATGAAGCCATCCCGGCCTTCCTCACTCTCAATCTCACAGTCCAGCCGCCAGCTTCAGCCCTGTGCTGTTAGCAGAAATGAATGAGGCTTTGTCCCAGAGTGTCAGGGGATGTTAACACCCTTGCTATTCAGTAGCAGAGGAACAGCAGAGCTTAGCACTAATTTCAACAATTCTTTTTTTAACTGGACTAGTATAGGGAAGCCCCATTAAGCTACCAGCTAATGTAAGCTTCTTATATCCATGGTAGTTTTATCCCCAGCACTTAATATGATATCTATGCCATAGATATGCCACTTAATGAATAATTATTAATTGGCCATTTAAGAATTATAAGACTCCCATTATTAGCACAGGTGATTTACAATTTTAAAGGATTAAGCAGTCCAAGATCACAAATCTAATCTGTATCGGCAGGACTTGAACCCAGATCTTCGTGCCTCATCGTTCCTTTATGCTTTGGTTCTCCATATAACAAAAATAATTAAACTAGGAAACTAAACTGAGATGAGTTTTCCCCTCCTTATTTCCCCATCATGAATACAATTCATCATCCAAGGGTCTGTCTCTCCCACCATGGGACAGTGTCCACCACCATCCCTTCAATCAAGGGCAAATTTTGTACCACTTTTCCCGGGCACAGTTTGAAATGGTTGCCCCAAGTTTAAACTTTTTCAATGTTTTTTCAATGTTAAATCTCTCAGGGGCAGGGGCTACAAGTCTTTTTTACTATATAACTCCCTGGAGGTGGCTGTCTGCAGGAGTTCAGGAAAGGTTTTTGAATGATGATGCCAGGGCAAGAGAACCAATTTAGTCTGCCCATCCAGGAAGAGAAGAGAAGGGACAGCTTGCCTCCCACACAGCCCAAGGATCTCTCTGCCAGATTTTATGGAGAATATTTTTCAGTAGTTGCCATTGAGTGTAAATCAGTAAAAAATGCAAGAGCAATCTGTACATAATCCTTAAATGCAGTTGTTCATCTCTTTTTTTCTCAGACTTGAAAGATGTTAAAAATCACATTTGCCCAGTCCACCCTGAAGGGAGGTAATTTCTCTGTGATTCCCTAGGGTGACTAAAAGGGTAATAATAAGAACTGGAGCACTAAAAAAAATTGCTTGGAGGTAATTAACAAATGTGACAAAACCTGCTTTTGTTACCCAAAGGTGCCCAGGGGTTAGAGAGAAATAATTGATTAATATGGCCTATTTCCTGTATAGAGTGGCTCTTCTAGTTGGAATCCTTTTAGGATGGAAAGGATAATATAGAAAGTCATTTGGGGTCTTCAATTATCAGAATATTTTCCTCAAGGGTCTTTTTTGGGGTCCCCTTCAAATCAACTATCTTAAAAGTGCTTCTGTTATTTTCATGTGGCATTAATCATTCCCTCAGCCAATAGGGCTTTTCTGCACCCCCAAATTACCTTAAATTTCAACAACTAGATGGCACAGTGTATGGAGTCCTAGACTTGAAGTCAGGAAGACCTGAGTTCAAAAATCTATCTCAGTAATTTAATAGCTATGTGACCCTAGACTTAGTTTCCTCATCTCTCAAGTGAGGATGATAACAGCTCCCACCCTGTGGTGGGGATCAAATAAGAACTCATAAAGCACTTTGCAGACCTTAAAATGCTACATAAACAAATTAGTGCATTTATTTGCCTATCTAGCCATCAAATCAATAAACATCTATTGTCTACCATGGGCCAGACTCAGTGCTAGGCCCTGAGTATGCAAATAAAAATGACAATCCCTGCCCCTTAGGAGTTTACAGTGTAATGGGGGATGGAGGAAGAGGAGGGGTGGGTAATCAGGTTGGGGCAAGAACTATGTCTTACCTTTGTCTTTTCATCCCCATCACCTAGAACAATAATACATTGTTAAGTGGCTTACAATGCTTACTAAATTAGATTGTCCGCCATTTTCTTTCTAGAGTTAAGACTTGGGACTTTATATAAAGTGTTTAGCAAGCAGTAACACTGGCCCACTTCCCACTGGCTAGGAGGGATAATCATTGCTTCTAGAAGAAAATCTATAAGGAGGAAAAGCCCAAACAACTTATAAATTTCAGTGCTGGTATTTCCATTTGCTAAAGAAAATTAGTTTTGGGGACAAATGCAAAGGTGTTTACTCTCGAATTTAGGGGCAGCCCATGGTTTGTAGAATCACAGTATTTCTAAAATGAAATAATCTCAGAGGCAACCCAATTCAACATGCCCAAGAATTCCCTCTCCAATTCACCCAAAGAGGTCATCCATGTGATCTAATTCTCCATTTCCCATTTTACTCTTCACAGAATCCCAGAATCTCAATGATTAGGTACAGGCAACACTGGAGCAATTGCTCATAAAATGGAGAAAAGTTTGTTCAGCTAATGGAGCTGATAAGGGAAGGGAAGACTTTCTGAGAAGAATAGAGAAAGGTCTTCTGCTATAAAGAGAAGATTTAACAATTTCTGCCAGAATTATTTTTTCCTATCCCTCCACCACCTCATCCACTGCTATCTCTTGAAGGTTAAGACCATCTTCATATGTACTATACTAATAATGAGAGAAAAAGTAGTCCCAAAGAGTTAGGAGGAAATGCTTTAGTCATGTGCAGAAGCAGTTGAAGAAATACTGGCTTTGGGATGAGAAAAGGCCCAAGTTCAAATCTTGCATCTCATATTTATAATCTGGGTGACAATAGCCAATCACCTAATATCTCTGAGTCGTAATTTTTTAATCTCTAAAATGAAAATAATAAAACTTTTAATACTTACCTTTCTGAGTTGTCATGAGGATTCTGTGAGATAATGCTTGGAAAGAGCTAAAGGACTATATATAGATACCAACTATTACTATCTCTGCTGCTATAGGGAACAACTAAATGAAGCAGAAGCTAATTTATAGCCAGAAATTTGTATTGTTAAGTTTTTATTGATGATTTTTATTGTTCTATCACAGTCATTTGTGGATATAGCTGAACTCCCTACTCAGTGAGTTTTCCTTTGTGAAAAAAGAAAAACAAGCAAAAAATAAAATGAAATCGCAGGAACAATGGTCTTAGAAATCCCAATCTGTCAGGGTTACCCTTAGAATTCCAGAATTTAGCACAGTGCCTGGAAAAAAAAAATAGGTGTTTAATAAAATCTATTGATTGTTTGTGTAATCCCTACTCCTGCAGAGACCTAGCACTCCAGTGTGAATGAGGTTTGGGAGAGAAAGCCCAGAGGGACTATAATTCTACTGGGATTGGGGGCAATATGAACACGGAGAAATATACACAAAGGAAAGAGACACTGTTTTTTTGTTGTTGTTGTTGTTGTTGTTTTTGTTTTTAAAGCTTTTTATTTTCAAAACATATGCATGGATAATTTTTCAACATTGACCCTTGCAAAACCTTGTGTTTCAAATTTCCCCCCCTTCCCTGCACCTTCTCCCCTAGATGGCAGGTATATGTTAAATATGGTAATATTTATCCAATATATGTTAAATATGGTAAAATATATATATATATATGTATATATATAAATATATGTATATATATATATATATGTTAAATCTAATATGTGCATGCATATTATCTGGCTGCACAAGAAAAATCAAATCAAAAAGGAAAAAAAGAAAAGAAAATGCAAGCTAACAAAAACAAAAGAAGTAAAAATGCTATGTTGTGATCCACCCTCAGTTCCCACAGTCCTCTTTCTGGGTGTAGATGGCTCTCTCCCTCACAAGATTATTGGAACTACTCTGAATCATCTCATTGTTGAAGAGAGCCCTGCCCATCAGAATTGATCATTACATAATCTTGTTGCCGTGTATAACAGTCTCCTGATTCTGTTCATCTCACAGCATCAGTTCATGCAAATCTCTCCAAACCTCTCTAAAATCATCGTACTGATCGTTTCTTACAGAGCAATAATATTCCATAACACTCATGTGCCATAATTTATTCAGCCACTTTCCAAATGATGGGCATCCACTCAATTTCCAGTTTCTTGCCACTACAAAAAGGGCTGCCACAAACATTCTTGCACATGTGGGTCCCTTTGTCTGCTTTAAGATCTCTTTGGTATATAAACTCATTAAAAAACACTGCTGGATCAAAGGGTATGCACATTTTGATAACCTTTTGGGCATAGTTCCAAATTGCTCTCCAGAATGGTTAGATCAGTTCACAACTCCACCAATAATGTATTAGTGTCTCAGTTTTCCCACATCCCCTCCAACATTCAGACGCAATGTTTTTGCAATGCAAAGAAGGATGGGATTGGATTTGGAGAGCCAGATTTCTAATATCAGTGCTAATACCAATTGCCTTTGTGATCTGTGCCTCAGTTTCCTTATCTGTAAAATGGCTTCTGAGGTCTCTTCTGCCCTCTACCTGACAATCTCAAAAGTCCTTTCCACTTCCAGATCTATGGTTCTGAATACAAAATAATTGGGGGAAAGGGATCACTAAGCATTTCAAGGATCAAGAATACATTTTGTAAGAAGGGACACGAGCTACTCAAGCTAAGTATTCTAGGAGGAGAGGGGAAGAGAACATCTCTAGAGAAAGGCAGCTCAGTCAGGTACTGGAACAACAACCCTTCCCCCAGCTATTTTGTGGCCATCCCAATTCACTCTAATGACAAGATAGCAACTCTTTGCTAATTAATTCCTACAATGTGGAAATCTGTACGCTAAAGTTTCTCAGCTCCCAAAATAATACCCATTTACAGACAAAGAACAAAACTTAGCAAGTCCCAACTGCCAGGAAAAATCCTGCTTCTCCCCCCCCCCTACTCAAATCACATAAAAATAGTGAGTATCACATTTCTTTGGGACCTGAGGGATGCTGGGAGATGGGAGTGAAACAACAGACAGAGAAGACCTTGGCCTTTCTTAGTTATTGTATAGAAGTCAAACAAAGCACAAAGGGCAATGAAAATAAACAAGGACAAATCCAAGAGACTTATTTTTAGTTTGCAAGAAAACAAAAGGTCGCAGATGCTTTCTCAAGGCAGCTATCATCACGCAGCCTCTTCTTCCACCTGAATCTTAGTATGGATATAAGAGGCGCTTAAATTCATTTGCTAAGTGATTTGGGACAAATCCCAACCTCTCTGAACCTCAGTTTCCACATTTGTAAAATGAAGTAAGGGGCACTTGGACCTCTAAACCTTTTTCAGCTCAGAATCTCTTAACCTATGAGTCATCTCAGCAGCAGGGAGCTGATTCTTCTGAGGCAGCCCATCCGGCTTCTTTTGAATGGTTCAGGTCTTACCTTCTCTGCTTCATACACCCATTGCATTTTGGTTCTTCCTTCTAGGGACAAACAAAGCAGATCTATGTCCTTTGCCTTGTGACAGATTTGAAAGACTTGTGGTCATTATCATCACTTCTTATCCTATTTCCAGTCTTCTCTCTTCCAGGTTAAATGGCCCCAAATGGAAACCATTCAGCATGGTTTCCAATCCCTTCATCTTCACTGACACCGCCTCTTGTCTGGTTCCAGTTTGCCAAGGTCCTTCCTAAACCGTGCTTCCCAGAATTCAACTCACTACTCTGTCTTGCTTGGGTCATAGGCAGAGAACACAGCAATATGATGCCCTCCCCTGTTCTATCTATGCTAGAATACACCTAAGAAAGCGAGGGCGACATCACAAAAGTTCTCCAGAACAAGTCCACGGATTCATGGACAGACCATTAAGGTCTGGAAAAGATTATCCAGTCCAATTAATCCTAGAAGCATTTATTCAAGTCCTACTCTATGTCAGGCACCGTGCTAGGTGATGGAGCCACAGGAATGAAACAGATCCTGCCATCTAGGAGTTTCCATTCTAGCAATTCAATAAATCTTTATTAAGTTCCTACTATATATGCTGAGTGCTGGGGATACAAAATGAAGCTAGACAGTCTCTGTCCTCAAGGAGCTTACGCTCTATCAGAAAGGACATACTCATTATGTTATATGTTGTATATGTTGTACATATTATATATATATATATATATATATATATATATATATAAATAAACATATATTGATTACTTGCCATCTAGATGAGAAGGTGGGGGGAAGGATGGGAAAATCTGAAAGTTTTGCAAGGGTCAATGTTGAAAAATTGTTTATGCATATGCTTTGAAAATAAAAAAACTTCAAAAAGAAGAAGAGACATGGACAGGATGAATCTCTTCATTGGACAAATAAGAACTCTAGGGGCAGATCAGGAATCCCCAGTCCTCAGAAGTTACAGCTGCCAGCCCAACTTTTGGCCATCCCATTACCAAGAACTGATGCAAAGGGACAGAGCTGGTGGGAAAACACTGATTTCACGAATAATTATGAAATAGAAACAGACAAGCAAAACCAGCTGTTCACTTGCACTCTCTTCCCTTCAGGAGCTCTTAAAATGACAATCCACAAATCCAGGGGAATTGGGTTGTTTGTCTGGGTCTTTCCATTTGGCTGTTGTTCACCTTTCTGACGGGAGGTGGCAGTAAAGAGTCTCTGTTCCCACAGCTCCCTGGATGCATTTTCTGCTATTTATCTAAATGTCTTTGCCTTTTCTTCCCAATCCCAGGCCCAATGGGTCCCCAGCCTGTGTGAAATGGACATGATTAGAGCAGAGGTTTAATCTCGTCCCTTATTATGATTATGGTGCTCCCTGTATTTAACTGAGGGTAAGCTCAGTGCTCCGGATGTAGC
Source organism: Myrmecobius fasciatus (assembly GCA_023553655.1). NCBI lineage: Eukaryota > Metazoa > Chordata > Mammalia > Dasyuromorphia > Myrmecobiidae > Myrmecobius > Myrmecobius fasciatus. The sequence goes on from JAJPUD010000950.1 coordinate 484,651, forward strand.
TAATAATATTTTCCAGGATTGACTTAAGTCCGGCATAGATATGAATAGGACTAAATATAGCCCTTATCCTTACTGACCACACTCATCCCAGGCTGCCAGGCAAAACCAGATTGTGGAGGAGGATCAAGAAACACTTTGTATCTCAGCAAAAATCTTCAGCACGTCCAAACCATGCTCAGCATTATCATATTATTCTTGGGTCCCAGGAAGCCAAGTTTTCTTTCCCCAATAGACCTATAGGTTGCGGCTCAGTATTACCACCTGATAAGAGGCAGCTGGGATAGAGCACCAGGTCAGGAGTCAGGAAGATTTATTCCTGAGTTGAAATCTAACTTACCAACTGTGTGACCCTGTGCAAGTCACCTAACCCTGTTTCCCTCAGTTTCCTTGACTGTAAAATGAGCTGGAGAAGGAAATAGTAAACCATTCCAGCATCTTTGTCAAGAAAAGCCCAAATGAAATAAGACCAGCAAATCCCTCTCAATTTTGCCCTGCTCAGATCATATTTAATGTGTATCTTATTCAGTTCTAGGTACCACAATCTGGGAAAGACATAGAAAAGCTGAGGGGCTCCCAGAAAAGAGCTCCTCACATGAAGACCAGATGAAGAGAAGAGAAATGTTTAGCTTAGAGGAGACACCAGAGCATGCTGCAGAAAAAAAGAATAAAATTTATTGTTTGTCCCCAGAGCACAGAATCAGGAACATTGAGTGCAAGTTACAAAAAAGAGGGAAAGTCCCTTCAATTGGAGGTGTCTAAAAATACAATAGCCTGCATGTGGAAGGGAATGAGTTTTTGCACAATCATTTGTTGTGTAGGTCATGGTAAAGATGCATTTGGAGTGTAAACTGGACTTGCTAGATGGTCCCTTCCAATTCTAAGCCTTAATTCTATCTCGTTACACGCACAGTAGGAGTTTTAAACATATTGTTCTGTTTGTCACAGCACCATGAGGAAAAAACTATTAGAGTTCCCATTTTACAAACTAAATCTTAGAGCATTTTAGTGATTTGCCCAAGACCACACAAGTAGCAAGCATCAGGGCTGGGATTTGAACCCAGATCTTCCTTACCCTGAGTCTTCTTCTTTGTATCTTGCTCAGGATCCTACACAAAGGACCTACACATGCAACTCCAGCTATTAACAGAGACTGTTCCCATTTCAGGAGTTCAGAGTTTCTTTGTCTAGTTGCGTGTCATCTGCTTGTGGCAACTGTTTCCTACTCATTCCTCAGAGCCAGAAGCAGACTCAGAAGATGGCGGCCATCTCCTTCCCAAGACTGGTGGCTCCAATAGGGAAACTTTTAGGATGGTGTCTAAAAGGGTTCTAACAGTGAGTCACACAAACAAGTTCTTTCTTTTGCCAAGCTCCCCTGGAGCTGTAGCCATTACCACTAATGTGTCCTCCCTTCCCAAATGGTTTTCCTGTTGGCTTATCTGGACACTTGTCTACCCAAGCTGAATGTGAGCTCCCAAGTGCTCTGAGAGCTCTTTGACAGGCCTCTGTAGTAATAGGGTTTAGAGGGAGTTCAGGGATGCACAAGGTCTTTGGAGGTGTGGGAGGTTCAAGAAGGACTAACACCTCTGGTTCAAGGACTTGCCAAGCAATTTTCAGGACTTTTTTCCACCTCTAGCTTGTGGATCCAACAACCTGTAGCAAGCACAGTGGCTACACTCCCATAAATCCATCAACTGGGTTGAGGTTAACTGGCAGCCCTCAGACCCATCAGCGAGGGAGGGAGACAACTCCCCCAAACGTGTGAAGGCTTCCTCCAGCAGAATAGATGGATAAGAATAATTTGTTCCAACAGCCACAAAGGCCATGGAAGCAGGTACTATGGAGTATCTAGATATTGTCAGACCGCAAAGATGCCCAAATCATCCATCATCACTGGGACTTTTGTCTGACCATTGGACTCTGATAACTCTGGAAGAGAGGGTGAGATTGATGACTGTGTACAACTCTCCCTCACTTAAATCCAATCCATACACGAATCATTTGTCTGGATCCTCTTTGAAAATAAAGAATAAACAACAATAAAAACATCCCAGTGTTTGTTGTTCAGTGGTTCAGCTACTGTCCCCTGAATTCCATTTTCTCAGAATGCTCCATGGGATTATGAATTTGCAGACAGAGGCCTTGGGTACAAATCCTGACTTTGACCCAAGGCCGTGGAAGGTACATTTGGCAATCATTTGAGTACCGTGGGCCTGAGTTTGTTCATGTTACATGAAGGAATTGGACAAGAGGAGCTTTAATGTTTCTTCAGCTCTAAGTCAATGATCCAATGAGCTTCTCTGACCCTCAGTATTCTCATCTGTAAAATGGGAAATAATTTACTTGCATTGACTGCCTTTCTCGTAAGTCTGTTACATGGAAAGAGTTTCATAAACTCTAAAGCCTTCTACCAGTGTGATATATCTTCATCCATTATCCCAACAGACCCTATTTAATTCAGCATACTGAAAACTTGGAAAAAAAAAAACAGTAAAAAGTTTTTAAGGAGTCATTTGACTATGACTTTTTATGCTCTCCCTATTATACAACAAACATCTTTCCTCCATCCCACTCCCCCCAAAAAACCCACTGTCTGAGAAATCAAGTATCATGAATATATCTTACTTAGACTTCTTTCTATTCCCTTTAACCCATTAGTGCTAGACCTCATGCCATTGTAAATGAAGAAAAGTACTTATTGGGGCAGCTAGGTGGTGCAGTGGATAGAGCACCGGCCCTGAAGTCAGGAAGACTTGAGTTCAAATCTGACCTCAGACACTCAACACGTCCTAGCTGTGTGACCTTGGGCAAGTCACTTAACCCCAATTGCCTCAGCAAAAAAGCAAAAAAAGAAAAAGAAAAAGAAAAGTACTTATTGACTGAGTGATGGAATAATCATTTGGGGGGACCACAGCATTATTGGAATACTACTTCAATTGGAAATGACGTTGACTAAATAGAGGAAAAATACATTGGGTTTTACTTCCTTTCTAAGTTGGCTTTTTGAGATTTCTTTTGGTACTTCATGTGTGTTTTAACTCACTTTCCAACAAGGAAAATCGCCCTCCAAATACAGATCAGCAATCCATCTGTAATTTTTATATGTCTTGGCAGTTGTGGGGGGAGGGTTACCGGCCCAGGTCACATTGCCAATATGCAATGGAAGTGGTCCTTGGACCCAGGAAGCATAGCCCCCATTAATCACTGCTCCACAAGGCTTCTCTATCTTTTCTGTTTTAAAGATGGATCCCATTCCCTTACTAAGCAGAAGAGCTTGCCAACTTAGACAAGATATAATTATTAATCTAACTTGGGAGAAAAACGAGTCCATACAAATAGAACAATAATTATCATTCAATGAAGGTACCCTGATAGGAAATATAATTAGGGCAGTGAATAGCAGAGCATATTAGGGAATCATCTCAGCAGCCAAGTCTTTAGAATCGGTTATCCTGTCATCATGGAAGTCGAGGAACTCTGAAGCATGATTCTCCTTGTATGCAAATGAGATTTTGCTTTCTTTTCCTTGCATGGGTTAGTGTGGGAGTAGAGTATAAAAAATGACTTGACTTACTAAAAATCTGTGAGTTTTTAAGCTCCCTTGAAACTCTGAACATGAAATCCATCACCCCCCAAAAAACTCACTGTTGATGAGGATCATTATCATTACGCCCTACAAACTGATTGAAATCATTTCTGTCAAGATACTCAGTAGGTCGTAGAGCAAATCGCTAGATGATACGCATTAAACCAGCCCTCGAATGTCTCACTACCATTATGAAATTTTCTGATTTATATTGGCTATTAGAAAGTATTAGAAACCTCCAACCGGGCAAAAGTACGTTAAAACTGGAGGGGTCTGGGAGATACTTAGAGCTTTGAAGGGGTTCTTTATGAAACGAGACCTTCTTGGCTTGACAGCTGTCGGGCACGTACTGTGATAGCCTTCCAAAATATTCCAAGCTGCAGATTAGTCGCACAGCTTCATTGCTAAATGCTGGCTTTTCTAATCAACCATGGTTTGAATGCCTGAGGAATTCACCCTGATCCTCTGGTAAATGTTAAGTCTTTGTTGGCAAGGGGCAACCAAGGGATTGCTCTGAAGTCTAAAGTGCTAAAGAAAATCTCTATAAAACAAAGCTAGATTTTCCTCCCTTCTGTAATGCTGGGGAGAAAAAATGCTGATGTGAATATCCCATGGGCATTAATGCCATTTCCCTAACCTCAAGGGAATGTTCTGTAGAAAAGATGCTTTTTCAGCTACTAAACTGTCTTCTTGTCAGTCTTTACAAAGCCATGTTTCCAAGTCTGGTGAATGCATTCATGCTGGTTTATATATAACTCCGATTCTTGGAGAGAGGCTTTTGGAGGGCAACAATAACATTGTTGTTTTAAAGAATCAAAGGATCTCTTCATGAGAAAGTCACTTGCTAGAGCTTAAATGTCAAAGAGAAAAGTCCCATAAACTGTGCTGAAACAACCATTCATCAAGGCTTAAGACTTGTTCAGATCATCCATCATCCCACTACCATGTGAAGAAGATAGGGAAAATAAAGTCTCCCCCTACCATCCGTCCCCAAATCCAAGGGTTGGAGAAAATTGTGGTTTACAGAGGGTTAGGGGGAAAATTAGAGAAAATGCTAATATGGCAACTCTTTATGATGGATGCTGAGAATCTACAAGAAATGCTGGTTTGTTACCCAAATCATGTGAGAACTGCTTTCTTCCATCAAAACCCCAAAGTCTTTTCAAAGACTAACACTCTCAGTGATGTTCTGTGGCTGTACGTTATGACCAAAATCACAGAAAGATCTAAATTGCAGGTGAGTCAAGGCCAATGGAATGGTGTGAATGGAAGCAGACTGCTGCATCTCCCCAGTGCTACTCAGTCAAGAAGCAGCAGAAAAAAACCATGTATGGTCAAGTACATGTATGACTCAGTCTCTCGGGCAGGAAATTTGGTTTGGGTCCTGCCTTTGGCATATACTAGCTGTGTAACCCTGGGGAAATCACTTCATCTCTCAAGAACGTTTTTGACAATTTTAATTGTAGAGCAGATCCTGACCCATATGGGTAGAGGAAATTTTCTCTTTGGATATCCCCTATGCCAATAAAATCATAGGTCTATCTAAAGCGAGACAACAAATGGAAAAAGGAATGGGCTAATCACATAAGCAGAATGAAGGGTAAGAAGCAGATGGTCTATGGACTGTCTTGATATTTTTATCTGTTTTGTAGGTCACTCTAACCCTAAAAATCATTACCTAGTGGCCCAAATTTTAGTGATGATCTTCTCCATCTTTAACTGGGCTCCTCTTCACTCAGAGCAGAGACATCCCATAACTAGGGCTATTTAAAGTTTTTCTAGATTGTAAGATACTGCCAGAGTTGCAATTCATTGGACTTTTTAAAAAAAAAATCTGCATTTTGTTGGATAGTTCTTCATTCTATAGAGATTTGATGAAAACACATGAAAAAATCATGCAGGAAGAGATGTTAGGGTTGCAATCTCCAGCAACACAGTAGGTGCCTAGTAAATGCTTTCAGACTGTACAAATGTTTTGGAATGCTTTTGAACAAATAAATCAAATAAATTCAATAAATTGAACAAATAAAATCAAGCAAGCTTGATTTAAAAGAAAAAAAGTAAATTGGAGGGAGAAAGGGATCTTTATAGTAAGTATCTCTCAGAAACATTCCTTGTAGATTCTCAGCATCCATCACACACAGTTGCAGCTCTAATATTTCTCAAACTTCAGTCCTAACCCACTGTGAACCATAATCCAAATTACATGAAATTGAAAAGCTTTTGTAGAAATAAAATCAATCCAGCTCAACTTAAAAACCAAGTAGAAAATGGAGAGAGATATGTTTACCATAAAGACCTCTTTTAAATATCTGATAGCCACAACATAGGGAAGTAAAGCATATACATAATACTAATAATCATCAATATCAAAGGATAATAACAACCATATGAAAATTTATTCCAAATCCCAAATCATGCAAATTAAATCATTCGAAGGTTTGATTCCCCATCCCTCTACAAATTAGGCAAATGGGAATAGTTGGTATTAAATAGAATAGGAACGACAGTCAGACTGATTATTGCTAAAGGTATTGTGTTTCTCAAGTAACTCTAAGAAACAACTTGAAAGTATACCCCCCCCCAAAAAAAAAGTTGCTGAACTATTTATACAATGATTGTCTGACTGTGCTATGAAAACAATAGCCTTCAATAACAAAAAACAAAACAATTCTCAGCCTGGCACTTGAGTCCTACCTCCCTGTGCTGTTAGAAGAACAGTGCTTTTTAAAGCTCAAAGTTCTATATAAAGACGAGTTGTTTCTGCTTTGGACTAACCTTGACATTCTCAAAAAGGGTAAGGTATAATCACCCCTTTGCCTGCTCCTGCCTGAAGGCCAGGAAGGAGGCCCTCCAGCTACTGAGTGTGCTCATTAGAGGTATTTGGAACTTGAGAGATAGCCTCAAAATAACTCTGAGATTATGGCTTTATAAAAGAATTGTGTTTCTTGGGATATTCTAATTTTGTAGATGGGCTGCAGTAGACATTCCCTTAGGATGCCATTGAAATGAAAATAGAATCTATTAAGAAAGTTTGACCTTATTCAAAGATTCAAAATGTAGGATTTTAAGAGTTGGAGAGGTTATCTGCTCTAAACTCCTAATTTTCTAGATTAGAAAGTTGAAGGCAATAAATAGAAAGGATTTGCATTTCCAAGGTCACCCAGGAAGTGAGGAGAAAAGGTAGGCACTCAAACCTGGAACTCTAATCACAATGTCATCACTTACCTACCTCACTATCAGCTCCTGACCTAAAATGTCTCCTCCCCAAGACCCCACACTTTATTAACAAAGTCTCCCCATTATTCCACTCTAAGTTCCATCTTTTTCCTAAAGCATTACTTTACTAAACCAGCAATGGAGTGATATAAAAAATTTATTTAAAAATGTAAAAATCATTCTTAGCACAAGGGCCCTACAAAATAGTACCAGCTGTAGGCTTTTGGTCCACGTGCCATAGTTTGCCAGTGCCTGCTAAGATCGGATTCAAGCTGGCTCCAGCAGACTCAGTCTCATGATGGTGCCCATGGTTCAGGACACTAAGATTATTCTTGATCCCTTTCATTCTTAATAAAGTACCTCTTCAGAAGTCTGTTTGGGAGCATGGCCCACTTTGAAAGCTGATTGGGGGACATCAGAGGCTCCAAGAAGCTTCATGTCCCTACCCTGCTCTGCTCTTCTCACTCATATCAAAAATCTAACATGTATAACTGATTAATGCAGCCAGCCATCTTTCAAAAACAGTAAATAAAGGTGTCATTTTAGGGGGGAAGTTAAACAAAGAAGCCTCCCCTTTCAATCTGCTCCTCCACTTTGTGGGCATCTAGGTGGTGCCATAGTACAGAGCCCTGAGCCTAGAGTCAAAAAATACTCATCTTCCTAAGGTCAAATCTGGCCTCAGACACTTACCGGTTGTGTGACATCGAGCAAGTCACATAACCCTGTTTGCTTTGGTTTCTCATCCAAAAAAAAATGAATTAGGAAGGGAAATGGCAAACCACTCCAATATCTTTTCCAAGAAAACTCCAAATGGAGTCATAAAGAGTTGGATATGACTGAAAAACCACTAAACAATTACCTCCTAACACACACACACACACACACACACACACACACACACATACATACACGCCTACCTCCAAAATGAGAATATAGGATACTTATAAGTAGAAATTGTTTTATTCTTTCTGTTTGTATCTCTAGCCAATAATAGTGCTGGGTATATATGCATAGATATACATATATATCTATGCATAATAAATGCTTATTGATAGGTTTAATTGATCTAAAAAAATAAAAAGAAAACTTGTCACTCTGTCCCTCCTCAATTTTTCTATGATAGGTCTGTAATCTTTCATAAGAAAAGTCTGTGATCGGGGCAGCTAGGGGGCGCAGTGGATAGAGCACCAGCCCTGAAGTCAGGAAGACCTGAGTTCAAATGTGATCTCAGACACATAACATTCCCTAGCTGTGTGACCCTGGGCAAGTCACCTGACCTCAATTGCCTCAGCAAAAAAAAAAAGAAAGAAAGAAAGAAAGAAAGAAAAGAAAAGTCTGTGATCTCCATGAGAGAGGTAACTAACGTGTCAGTGGATGGAGGGCTGGATCTGGAGTCAGGAATACTTAATTTAAAATGTGACCACATACAATGACTAATCCTGTGACCCTAAATCATTTACCCTCTACTTAGCTCAGCATCCTTACTGTAAAATGGAAATAATTACCTCCCCAAAGTTGTTCCTCTCAGTGTTGCTGTGAGGATCAAATGAGATATTTGTTAAACACTTAGCACAGTGCCTGGCATATAGTAGGTGCTATATAAATGCTTATTGCCTTTCCCCTAGCCATCATGATGTTCTATAACAGTCATATCAAACTCAAATAGAAGTGGGATACATATTGACTCAGAAAATAATAAATTCACATTATCTATGTTGTGTTATATTTTTATTTTTTTAAAATTGCCTAATGACATTTTAATTTAGTTTGGTCCTCATTCAGAACTTCCTATTTAACATCTCTGGTCTAGAAGACAGTCTGATCTGGGAAAGTAGAGAAGATCATCTTGGCAGAGCTTTGGGGTAAGTTGAAAAGGAAGCAGAAGGAAAGGAGCAGACCATTATGTTTTTGTGTATGTGTATACAAATATACAATATTTGGGTAGTTATTGAATTTATAATAAATATATATTACATATAAGCACATATGTGTATTGAATATATACATGTGCGTATGTAGGCACATGCAAACTATCTGGACCAGCTATGGCAGCATTTGTGCCTGGTACAGGCTAAGTATTAAGTGGATCTGCTGATCCCAGATGATCAGATTGAAGAGATAAAGCACAAGAACAGCTTGGGAGGGGAAACATTTCTGTCCACAGCAGAACAGCTCATGGCAACACTTCTGGCCATTGCTATCCCAAAGCCACAGACATCACTCATCTGAGGACCACATTTTGAAGTACTGGAGACAATGCAGATCTGACCAGTTTCTTAAGAAAGCAACTACTCTGCTCTTACCAAAGCTTGCCATGAGGGTTTCTCCACATCTGATTTCACCACAGAACCTTCCAGGCCAACCTTCCCACCTCAAGAGTCCCGTATTTTCAACCTGCCTAGCTGATCACAGTGGGGAAGCATTGTTTTCCCTGGTTCTGGGATTTCTGGACCCAGAGAAACTCACATGGGTTTGGGATGTCCTGCTCTTCCAGGGAGTGAAAGGCACTACAGGCACCCTGGCCAGCTCCCTGCAACTCTTTCAAGGATACCATGAAAGTCCTTGATAAGATCATAACAGAAAAACAAGGCTTGGGCAGCTCTTTATTATCAAAGAGCAGATCTTACTTGAAAAGTGGATATGGAGGTGAAGTATCAGGATGTGGTCTATGTGGCATATGACTCTGGTCAACCTCAAGGAGCTAGAGCAAAGGTTCTTACTTTGGGGTCCCTAAGAGTCCAGGGAGAGATTGCAGAGCATTTATGAATCTGAATGTGAAAAAAAAATTGCTTTCATTTTAATTATCTCTCATTGAAATTTCGCCTTTCCTTCAGGAAAGCATGTAAGCAAAAGATATAATTCTGAGAAGAGAGTCCATCAGCTTCACCAAACTTCCCTAGAAGTCTATGATGCAGTAATAACAGTTAGCATCTGTGTAGCAGTTTATATATGTTATTTTACATATGTTGATTTTTACAATAAGCCTGTTAAGGCAGGTACTATTATTATTTCTATTTTACAAATGAGGAAACTGAGGCTGAGAGAAGTTAACTGTGTGGCCGAAAGTCACAGCCTAGGAAGCTTCTGAGACTCCCAAGTCCAGCACTGTATCCACTTTCTTCACCACCCAAACACAGAGAACATTTCCAAGGGATTGGTAGTGATCAATGTAACTGATCTGGCCAACCATCCCAAACACAGAGAATGTTCCTGAGGGATCACTGGTAATCATTGTCACTGATTTAGCAAGAGTTGCCATGGTAAAAACCATTTTCCAATGCTAAGCTCTTTCTGCAACGTCCTCCAATTCCTCTCTGCTTATCCAAACTGGAAAAAAAGATAGAAAACCAGGAGCCACAGGACAGCAAAGAGATTAAAAATAAACACCAGGACAAGTCTAGGCACATTTAGAAACTGTCATGCATAACTAAAATTGGACTTTGTTTCCAAAGTTTGAATACATATTGATTATGCATGAATACTATTTGTCTATTGAGGGATGGCTTTTTGTCTCATTTTGCTAGTTACCTATATATCCTCTTCAGACATAGTTGCTACAAATTAGTACAATTTTAAAGGTTTCTCTTGATACTTAGAAATTGGCATAATGATATGAGATGAGAGAAATCAATATTGGAGAATTGTCCAAAGACAGGTTTACTAATGCTCCATTGGTTGAGTCCAATTATTAGTCCAATTATTCTGTAAAGCAATTTCAAATTAGATGAAAAATGGGACTTAAATGTTCGTATTCTTTGACTCAGAAATCTCATTGCTAGACACGTACTTCAAGGATGTTAATGATAAGAAGAAATATTTACAGCCGCACATTTTGTGGTAGCAAAGGACAGCAAAGTAGATAACCATCAAATTAAGAAATCCCTAAATAAGTTGTACATGAGCAATATGGTTCTTTGAGAAGTAATGAATACGATGAATATGGAGAAACGTGGATCGCTGGGATGAACTGATACAAACTAAGGAGAGAAGAACCAGGGTAACAACCTATACAACGACTACAATGATATAAATGAAAACAAGTAACAAAATAATTGAAGTAACACTGTGTGATTTGGTTCTAAACCGGGTCATTCTAAGAAGAGAGACATTCTTCTCTCTTCTTTTAGAAGAGTAAAGCTATGAATAGAGATGCTGCTTATAGACACTTTTTTTTCCCCTTATATTAAGGTTGGGTTCTTAAGGTTGGGTGACCCTTTTTTGCTAGACTCTTTTAAAAAATTATTTGTTATGGGGCAGCTAGATGCTGCAGTGGTTAGAGGATCAGCCCTGAAGTCAGGAGGACCTGAGTTCAAATCTAGTCTCAGACACTTAACATTCCCTAGCTGTGAGACCCTGTGCAAGTCACTTAACCCCATTTGCCTCAGGAAAAAAAAAAATATTTGTTATAAGGATGAATGGGAGTGGAATAATACATTGGAAAATGTAAGTGATATAAGAACAAAATGTATCTAAAATATTTTGAATTAATGAGTATATTCATTGATATCATTATTTAGGGGATATGAAAAATAAGAACTTTGTTTCCTAATAGTAGAAACATTAATGAAGGTCATCATGGTAGAGAACCAGTCTTGGAAACAGGAAAACAATTTCATATTTTGTCTCTAGCACATTAACTATGGCAACCTTTTGGTGCTTTCCTCCTCACCCTCACCCCCAAGCTACTCTCCAAAACGGTAAGTTATAACCTATTTGAGACTCTTCTCCAAGAAGACAAAGTCATAGGTTTAGACCAAAAGACAAAATAAAATTTGAAAAGTCTAAGTATATTCTGAGCTTCCCACAAATTAGAAATCTGAACCACTGTATCCTCCCCACAACAGACAGAAGTGTTGCTCCCACCGCACTGGTCTAAGACTCCTTCTCGCCCACTTCTGGCTGGCTAGAGAGCCCAGGGAGTGTTCTAGGCACTGAAAATCCTGTCGTTTGGATGCCATTTGCTTCAGTTTATAACAGGTCAGCTGAGGGGAGGCCAAGGGCCACGTCTCCTGGATTCCAGCCCTAGAAATGCAGAGTTCTCTCTTCCAAGCTATGTGATTGCTTGAACAGGTCCATCTTCCAGCCTTCAGAGTTTACGTGTCTTAGCATGTCTGTGGCTCGGGTGGCCCCCCCTTCTTCAACCCCAAGGCATCTTTGCTCTTGACTTCCTGCCAGTGGGTAAAGAGGGAACAGAGTGTCAGAAGCTCAGTCTGCTGGGCAGATTTTTTTCCAGTCAGCCATCTGCTCCACTCATTACAGAAAAGGCTTCTGTGAAATCCAAGGCTTTGAATTCTGGCCTGATCCCAACTTAAATCGACTTGTTTCCATGCCAATAGTTTTTTTTAACATATATCTATTCCATTTTCCTACATCTCCATCACCCAACAATGCCACAAAATAAATGCCTTTGAAAGTGATTTTCATAACTATGACGTGTCGATTATGCTTTAAGCTTTGTAAAACATTTTATCTATATAGATTGCATCTGTGAGCTCCTACCATGGACATTTTCTTTTTCTTTTTTTTTTTTTTTCTTTTACTAAACCAGTCATTTCAGTACTGAAGGACACTTAGCATGAGGAGACTCTCCCACAGTGCAGGTTAGCACTCAATTTGCAACCCATGGACTTCAAGAGTCCCCTAGAGCTTAAAGAATTAAAAGTAATTGGCCCACAGTCACACAGCCTGTAAGTATGTAGGAGAGACAGAACTAGTTAAGGTCTTCCAAATTATGATGCTGGTTTCCCAGCTACCATTCCACCATGTTTTTCTATATAGGATCATGGGATCATTTAGAATTGTGATTTGATCCAAACACGATTTATGGGTTCATTTGTTGTTGTTGTTGTTGATTTTGACTTCCAAATTATCTCCTTTCTTCTCATCTCCTCTCACTGAGAAGGAAAATAATTTTATATAGATTTCATATGTGTAATCATAAAAAAACATTTCTCTATTATTCATGGTATGAAAGAAAACACAGACAGAAAAAGAAAATAAAATTATTTTTGAAGTATGCCTTCATCTTCATTCAGATGCCATCAGTTCTTTTTCTGGAGGACAATAACACTTTTCATCATAGGTCCTGGATTTTGTATTGCTGAAACTAGTTAAATCATTCACAGTTGATTATCATTACAATATTACTGTTACTACGTTCTCAAGGTTATGCTTACTTCATTTTGCATCAATTCATGTAAGTTTTTCCAGATTTTTTTTCTGAATTCATCTCTTCAACATTATTTATAGCATAATAATATTACATCATAATCATATAACTTGTTCGGTCATTCCCCAACTGTTGAGCATCCTTTCAATTTCCAATTCTTTGCCACTACAAAAAAGAGCTGTTTTATTTATATATATTTATACATGTGAGTATGTATATATATTTAAATATATAAGTACTTTTCCTTTTTTTAAAATCTCTTTGGAATACTAATAATGGTATTACTAGGTCAAAGGGTATGCACGGTTTGCTATCCCTCTGGGTGTAGATCCAAATTATTCTTCATAGTAATTGGATCAGTTCACAATTCTACCAATGATGCATTAGTGTCCACATTTTCCTAATACCTTCCAACATTTGTCATTTCCCCTTTCTGTCATAGTAGTAAATCTTATATGTGTAAAGTGGTACCTCAGAGGTTTTTTTGTTTTTTTTTTAATTTGCATTTCTCTGGTCAGTAGTGATTTATAGAGTTTTTTCATATAACTCTAAATAGCTTTGATTTTTCCAACTGAAAACTGATTGTTCATATCCTTTAACCATTTGCCAACTGTGGAATGGCTTTTATTTTTATAAATTTGCCTCAGTTCCCTATGAATTTGAGAAATGAGATAACGGGAGGTTTTTTTTTCTCCCAATTTTCTGTTTTCCTTCTGATCTTGATTGCATTGGTTTTGTTTGTGCAAACACTTTTTAATTAATGTAATCAAAATTATCCATTTTATAGCATGTTATGCTCTCTCTCTCTTGTTTGCTCCTAAATTCTTCCCTTATTCATAGATCTGAAAGGTAAACTATTCCATCTTCCTCTAATTTGTTTATGGTATCATCCCTTATGTTTAAATCCTATAACCTTCTTTGTTACCTGCTCTCATTTTATGGATAAGTTCATCACATTCAGATTCACAGTTATGATTACAATGTATTTCCTTCTGAACTACTCCCCGCCCCTCTTCATCCTTTGCTTTCTCTCTCCTTTCATCAGGTCCCATCCCAAAAGTATTTTGTTTCTGACTTCCATCTTCCCCAATCTGTCCTTCCATCTATCAACCTCCACCTTGTTTTTATCTCCTCTTCTACTTCTCTGTAGCTGAAGATAGATTTCTATATGGAATTGAGTGTGTATTAACTCTGAGTCAATTCTATTGAGAATAAGGTTAAAATGTTGCCTCCTACACCCATCTTCCCTTCCATTATGAAGATCTTTAGTACCTGTTTTTTGTGAGACAATTTACACACATTTTACGTCTCCCTTCCCCCTTCTCCCAGTGCATCCCTCTCTATCACCCTTTAATTATAAGACAACAATGATATCTGTGAGACCTACCCAACCAGGGTCTAATGAAATCCGGGATGTCTCTTTCCAAACCTTAATTCAAGCTATAACTATCAATTCTACACATTTCTGGCCCTCAGCAGCCCCACTTGAAATATACTCAGGGCTTAGGGATAAAGCACAAGATGAAATCTGAAACTATTATAGTGCCTGGCACACAGTAGGTATGTATTACTAAGTAATTGTTGGTTGATTCATTGATACGATCATCATTCCCATACTGTCAGGATTTGTGCAGTGCCAAGGGCTCCTGGGACCACCCTGTGAAAACCAAAGGAAGATCCTGAGTGAATTTCAAGTAGCAATGTGTTCAGAGGCAATGGCAGTTGTTATTTGGTTACTGGGTCTAAAATGATTTCATGGTCTGGTGGCTTCTGCAGCAGCAGTCAGCCAGTCTTAGGAAAAGGACAGAAAACATCTGTTGTGGCGCTGGCCAGCAGCCATGAAAATAGAGCATCTTGGCCATCTTTTTCTGAAATTGGTCATTTAGCTTAACAAACATTACCGCACCCATTGCAAGTGCAAAGCATAGTCAGAAAGGTATCCAGGAACTTGAGTATCTTCCTCCATTAAGGAAAAACTAATAATAGCAGTTCATATTTATGATGTTCATAAAGTGCTATTAAAGTCACACTTTTAGGCCTGCAAAAGGCTTTCCTTATAACCTTCCAGTGAAATAGGTAATACACAATACAAATTAGTCTCTCTACCACTTCTGTGCTCCTATGTATGAAGTCTTCTCACTCCTAAGAATCCTCACCTTCCCTCAAAGCTATGCTCAGTGGCACCTCTTACAGGATGCCTTCCCTGATCCCCAGCCTCACTACCCTTGAGAACTTGCTGCTTTCTTCCTCCTGAATGACTTTCTATTATTTTTGTTTATATTTTTCATTTATGTATCTTTGTGTATATATTATGTTTATATAATGGAACAAACAGGCACTAATATTTGAATCCCAGCACTTGCAAAATACATAGCAGGTCCTCAAAAGAAATAATATTGAATTGAATTTCCCCCCCTTTTATAGATAAGAAAATTGATATCCAGGGAGGAAGAAGGGAGATTGAAGAAGTACCAGATCGTAGAGTATTCAAGCTGGAATTAGCTTTAGGATAGGAGTTCTTATCTTTTTCTATATCCTGGAAATCTTGGGCATTTTCGCAAAGCCTGTAGACTTTTCAGATAAATATTTTTAAATGCATAGAATAAAATAGGATTACAATGGTAACAGTTATCAAAATTGAAACAGTTATCAAAATGCTAAAAATATAACAAAAGTTCAAACTCCCAAGCTAAGAACCCTGACTTGGAGATTATTGTGTCTAATCCCTTTATTTGACAGATGAGTGTCAGAGAAAAGATGCAATTTTTCCAAAGCCTGGCAGAGGGTAGAAACCAGATTTCTGGCCTCCTTCCCCAGTACCTCTCTGTGCCTTCTTGCTATTGTCAGCTATAAACTCTTGATAATTTGTATTGATAGAGTAGGAGATAAAATCTAATGAGCAATAAGATCTAATCTTTTTTTTTCTTCTATACATATTTCCACATTCATCATGCTGCACAATAAAAATCAAATCAAAAGGGAAAAATGAGAAAGAAAAGAAAAAGCAAGCAAAAAACAACAAAAAGATGAAAATACTACTTGTCCACATTAAGTTCCCACAGTCCTCTCTCTGAATGTAGATGGCTCATTCCATCACAAATCTATTGGAATTGGTTTGAATCACCTCTTTATTGAAAAAAGCCACATCTACCACATAGTCTCGTTGTTGCTGTGTATAAAGTTCTCTTGGTTCTACTCAGGAAATGGTATCTTCAACCATCATTCCCATGAAGCATTTTGCTAGTGATGATTTTTTAAAGGAGCTTTTGAACCACCTGGAGCTTCTGGGATTCATAGATTTGGAGTTGGATTCAAGGTCATCTCATCCAATTGAACCGATAGTTGAGGAAACAAGCCCATAGACATGAAACATTTTATCCAATGCAGGTAGTAAATGGCAGAGCTTCTGCCAAATCCAGAATACTACCTACTGTACCATACTTTCTACTTTTAGTACTAAAGACTCACATTTCTATAGGGTTTGAAAGTTTATAAGTTCCTAAAAGCACTGAAAGAGGCATCGAAGTGTTCATATATTTCCATCTCACAGATAAGGAAAGTGAGGTTCAGAGAATGTCTTGCCCACAGTCATATAGCAAAGTATCAGAGGCAGTATTTGAACCCAGGTCTTGTAAATCCAAGCCTAAAATTGTGCTAGGGATTATAAAGGAACAAAAACTAAAATTCCTGTCAAACTTTTTCAAATTACTGATGTTATCACCTAACAAGGCCCATGATAAAAATTAGGCTCTTTCCAACTTCCTTCAGTGCCTGAATTCCTCAAAAAGGGTTAAATATCTTTCCTTTCCTCATCAAAACTTACCCATCCTATAGCTCATCATATAGCATTATTTTTCACTCAGTAAAGTGGCAAAACAAAGCGAGAATTGCCCAAACCAGTTTCCCCATTTCTTTGTGGACTACATGGACTTCAGGTTACATCTTTGCTTCTATCAAAATGCCAGGAAGAAAAGGGGAGGGGAAAGATTTAGATCAAAGGGGAAAAAATAAAGTCATTTATCTCTTTGCAAACTAAATTACCTTATCATTCATGCTTTAAGATGGGAGCCTCTCTGGGGAGAAATGTAGATTCATAAATGCTTAGTAACTTTTGCATTAAAAAAAATTAACTAGAAGAAGAGATTCTATCAAATGAGAATTTTTTTTTATCTTATCCAGAAATATGTTCATCAAACATTTTTGGAAAATAATATGATATCTAAAATGCTTATGAAATTAATACAAAAATATGAAGGAATGAAAATGAATCCATTAGTGAGGAAACGTTTATTTAGTCATTATTGAAGCCAAACACTCAGCTGAGTGCTATGGATACAAATGCAGAGATGAGACCATCCCAACTCTCAAGGAACTTATGTTCTAATAAGGGAAGATAATACTTTTAGGGGAGATCAACATGGGAAAGGGGAGGGAATGACAGAGGAGGCTAACATGGAGATGTTGAAAATTTATATCATTGCCCACTAACTGGGCAAGGAAGATGAAAGCTCCCCTATCAGAGGTGAGGTTCTCCAGGACATGAGTCCAATGAAAAGGGCCAGAATTTAGTGGCCAAGGTTTGAGAAGGGCCACAGTATAGCTAGTCCAGTCCCTAATAGGTCAATGGTCAAAAAATATGAAGAGTTTTCCAAAAAAGTCAGGTATAAAGAAAAAAAAATGGTGTGTGTGTGGGGGGGGTGTTTCAAATACAAATCAAAACAATGATTTTACCTCGCTCATCAAATTGGCAAAGGTGAAAGGGAAAAATTGTCAACATTGGAGGGACCAAGGAGAAACAGGCAAACATGCACTGAATGACAAAACTATAAGCTGGTCTAAACATTCTGGGAAAGAATTTTGAATTATGGGAGAAGTCCCTGAAATGTTCTTACCTTTGATCCAATCACCTGTCCCCATCTCTAACTTGCCCAGTGATACTGTCTGACCACCTTTGCCCTAACTCTCTCATCCACTGTATTCTATCACATGAAGGGTCTGATGTACAATGAAACATTACAATAATCAAGAATTTCTTCCCAGACATTTTTTTTAGTTTTTATTCCTGTGGGGTTTCTCCAGCTATTCATTCTTTCCAAATATACCTCTTTTGCAATTCAATGCAAATACGAAACAAAGACACGCCACTTAATAAAATCCTCTGAGGTTAAATAAATAATACAAAATATTTCTCCTCATGCCAAGAAGTTCCTTCTTG
Organism: Myrmecobius fasciatus; assembly: GCA_023553655.1. Taxonomy (NCBI): domain Eukaryota; kingdom Metazoa; phylum Chordata; class Mammalia; order Dasyuromorphia; family Myrmecobiidae; genus Myrmecobius; species Myrmecobius fasciatus. Next base: position 502,837 of record JAJPUD010000950.1, read on the forward strand.
ACCCCTGCTATCAAATGCCTTCACAATCTTAAGAATCTTTCTGAGTTATACAGCCTGTTGGTCTTTTGGTATAAAGTTTTCTTTTTTGTGAAATGTGGCCATCTATTATACCTCAGGCTATTGCCAATCCTTTTGTCCTTTTGCCATTGGACTCTGGAAGAGATAGTGAAGTTCATGATAATTTTGTGCAATCCTGCCTCATGTAAATTCAATTCTCATAAAAATTGAGACATCACCATTAGTTTTGTTTTGTTGGGTTTTTTTTTTTTTTCAGTGAATCCTGTGACAACGTATTCCTGGTATATTATCAGAACTCTGGGCTTTTGTTCCCTGGGTTTGGTCCTGCAAACTTTCAAATGATAATTCTATGACTCCATTTTTCCCCATTCAAGATTCTCCATTAAAACCTCTGACTCTTGTTTCTCTAGGATCTTAAAAATTATGCTACCAAACTATCAAGATAGTGAAGATGTATTTAAAAAGCACATTAAAAAAAAGAGAAAGAAACCCACATCTTAGCCTGTTTATCAAAAGAATACATAGAGTTCACCAGCCAAGAAATGCTATTTTTTCCCCTTCTACCACCATGTTGAATTCCAGCAAAAGGTAAACTCATATGATGCTCATTGAACTTAGGACACTAACTAGTTGAGATTTTTCCTCATATGCTGCTTTTGTGAATCCCAGGCTTGGTCCTATGTCAGCTGCCCTCTTTCTTCTTTCTGGGATATGAATTTCCTTACTCACGATTCTCTTCCTTTTATCATGGCTCCCAGATACTACATCAATGCCTGTTCTCGGTCTTCTTCCAACACAACTCTGCTGATTTCTCAGACCAAAGACTGAGGTTTTCCTTATTTATTTCAACTTACCATCACGTACCCACCATGTTATTCATCCATCCTTTTTCATTAATCCTCCAAAATCTTTTTTTTTAAATGGATATTCCAAGCTCTCTTAGGCTGAAGAGTCAAAGGCTACTCATGTCCATCCCAGTACTGATTATATTAGGTAAGAAATGGAGGGGGGCAGTTAGGTGGCACAGTGGATAGAGCACCAGCCCTGAAGTCAGGAGGACCTGAGTTCAAATCTGGTCTCAGACACTTAACATTCCCTAGCTGTGTGATCCTGGGCAAGTCACTTAACCTCAATTGCCTCAGACAAAAAAAAGAAAGAAAGAAAGAAAGAAAGAAAGAAAGAAAGAAAGAAAGAAAGAAAGAAAGAAAGAAAGAAAGAAAGAAAGAAAGAAAGAAATGGAGAAGGGGTCACAAGCCCATCAGTGAGTTAGAGGGATGTCTACTTTTTTCCAGCAGAATGGATAGATGAGAATGGCCATGAAAGTGATGGAAGCAGGCTCTGGTCAAACATCAACATTATCAAGGTTATCCACTGAGTTCTAGGCCATTTCCATTCTTCTTGACTTTTGTCTGGACATTGGACCCCGATGATTCAGGAAGAGAGGGTGAGATAGATGACTTTGTGTACCTCCTCCTCATTTAAACCTAATTCATGCACAATTCAAGACTTCATGCCATGATGTCATTGGGGCCTTTCCAAATGAAGTACAAAACCACGACCAAAACAACAATGTAGTATCATACTGATTAATACTGATTGGTCATAAAAAGTGATTCAGAGGGGGTGGAAAAGGGGGCCTGAACTAAGGATAATCACCCAGAGAGAGTTAAATTATGTTGCCTTTTCTTTCAGCTTTCTGGGAAAATCCAAATCAGGGAATAACAGGATTATCCTTTGAGGAAGAGGTAGACCGAGAAGGAGCAGTTCAGTGGGAAGGGATGGTTTGAAATAGAGATAAGCAGGACTAAAGCAAATATTATGGATCAAGTAAGAATTTTACAGCTGAATGCTCATAAGCAAGGCTGCTAAATTCAGGTTAGTGATCTCAGCTCCTCTGATGAGGAAGAACCTGGAAGATGTGTCTCTCCTCATTTATATTCTTGTAAACTAAGTAATCCAGGGCTTTAATCACTTTCCCAAAGTAATTAAGGATTCTATATTAGATCTAGGAATACATTCAAGTTCAACATAAATATTTATGGGGCTTTTTCTTCACTAAAGAAGCAGTTTTTAAGAGTACTCAATTTGGGGTCACAATCTTTGGGTTTGGTTCCAAGTTACAGTGTTTACTACCTGTGTGAGTTTGAACAAATCATTTCACCTAAATGTGCCTCAGTTTCTTCAACTGTAAGGTTTGATTAGGCAGCATGGCTCAGTTTGAAAAAGAAAAACCATTGACTGGAGTCAGAAGAGCTCAGTTTTACTTGTGTGACTGTGAACAAGTCAGAGGTTCCACAGTTAGTTTCCTCACCTACACAATGAGGAGGCAGACCAAATGGTTCTACATCCCTGATGCTCTCCCTGAGATTTGGCTCTGCTATTTACTCCCTCTGTGTGAATGGAACTTTAATTTCCCCATCTGTAAATGATGGAGAACAAACTCTTATTAGTTTTAGGAAGGTGATTCATAAACCAGGAAGCACTGGGCAGAGGAAAGGCTATCCAGGAAACTAAAGGATCTTGACTTCACGTCATAGGAAAATCTTCAATTGGGGATGTTTAACTAGAAGAGAGAACTTAGAAAGGAACATCACCAACTTGTCTTCAAGGGCCATCACATGGAACAGGGGTCAACCTCACTCTGCTTGGCCCCAGAAGGCAGAACAGAGTGTTAAGTAGAAGTTACAAAAAAGACATCTTGAGCTCGAAATAAGTCAAAACAAATGATTTCTCCCAGAAAGCGAGGGCTTGACTCTTCATCCACAGAGTTCTTCAAGCAAAGACTCAAGGGATATTTTTCTGAAATGTTGCAGAGGCGCCTTTCTTTCAGGTGTGAGTTGAACTCTAGGCCCTTCTCTGGACTTTGAAATTATGTGGCCCTCTCATCAGCATTTGTAAAGTAAGTATTGGAAGACCTAGAAACCTGAAATTATTTTTTATAGCAAAACCAAGCGAGAGGGGGAGATTTGATGACCACTAGGGTTCTTTTCCTCCTTTCTAAATCTCATAACCCTTTGATCTTCAGTGGATAACCCTAACGGTTCCATCTGCTAGTGTGCACATTTCTGTCCTGGGCTCTCAAGTCATGTACCATGTGTGAGCAATGAGGGTGGGCCTCCCTTGGCACTCCCACCATCAGCCAGAGGCAAACAATCAAGGATCATTTTTATTCCTGGAGCTGTCCTACTTGCCAGTGGTTAAATTAGCAAATGGGTCACCATGCTTTCCTGCATCCTCTCTTTTGGAGAGCACAGGAGTTGTGAATGGGCCAGGACACACCCTGAGCACAGATGGGTCCCATATTAGGGGCAGGGTGAAGGGAAGGCTCATCTTCATGTGAATAATTGGCTTTGAGCTCATTCTTAATGGACAGAAAAAGGAAAGGCAGAGACCAGATACAGAGGCAAAGAGTCCCGTGGTAAACTGGCTCTTTTACCACTTTGTTAGGATAACAGAAAGTTCACGATTGCTAACATTTTGAACAAGATGAAAGAATAAGAGTTGGAAGTACTCAGAAAAGCACAACTGGGAAATAGGACGTTTTTGTCTAGACTAGTGCAAAGCTTGTTAAACTGGTGGGAGGACCATTGGGGACCCACCCTCATTGCTCACACATGGTGGATGTGTCATGAGACAGGACAGAAATGTGCACACTTAGCAAATGGCACATTGTCTGCTATGAGCAGAGGGCCATGGAATTTAGAGTGGGAAGAAAGTGGGTCATGACCCCATATGGGGTCACATAACTGAATGTGGGGGGGTCACAAAGTTATGATTTATTAACAGAAAATGTTTGATTTGCATATTTATTTTGTGTGTCTATATATCCGGTCTCACATAAAAATTTCTGAAGCTAAAAGGGATCACTAGGGGGAAAAGTTTCAGAAGCCCTGGTCTAAAGTGTGCCTTCATACCTCAGTGGGTACTCTCCCTTTCATGGCCTTCTCCTTCCCTACAAACTTCTTTCTCCATCCTGCTCTAGCATCCTTCTTAACCTGGAAGATGCCTCCACCTCAGTGTCCCCTTTCTCTGAAGGGAGAAAGGAAAAAAGAAGGAAGGAAGGAAGGAAGGAAGGAAGGAAGGAAGGAAGGAAGGAAGGGAGGGAGGGAGGGAGGGAAGGAGGGAGGGAGGAAGGAAGGAAGGAGAGAGGGGAAGGAAAAAAGGAAAGTAGGGAAAGAAGGAATTGTCTGGCAATAGCTGACTCTGAGCACAGAAAATAACTGCTTTCTCTTTCCCTTCCTTCCACCCATCAATTAGCAAACATTTTCCTAGAGCAATTTCTATTTGTCAGGGACTCTGTTAACCCCTGAGAACACAAAGAAAAGGGCAGCTAAGTGGAAAAGTGAATAGAACTCTAGGCCTGGAGTTCAAATCCAGCCTCAGAATTAGTTATGTGATTCTGGACAAGAAAATTAAGCCCATTTGCCTCAGTTTCTTCATCAGTCAAATGAGATGGAAAAGGAAATAGTAAGCCATTCCACTTCCTTCACTAGGAAAACGTAAATAGGGTTACAAAGAGTCAGACATGATTGAACAACACTACTGTATAAAGAAAGAATAAAAACAGTCCCTGCTCTCGCAGTGTTTATATTCTAAAGGGAAAGACAACTTAGACATGAATGGAAATATTCAAGATAACTATAGTTGATGGAAGGTTATGTTTTCTGAAACCTGTACTGGTCCTACATTGAAATCCAGAGAGGTTCTAGATGGTTCTAGATGGTTCATGGTTCTCTAGGATCAGGTTGGTCTTTAGTATTTTTTGACTATGAAGTGAATGGATGCTTGGATTTTTCAAGGAGCTGTAATTTCCTTTGAATGGGAATTTCATAAATAAGTTAGCCAATAAGTCTTGAAGAGTTGGCTATGAGTCAATTAGAAAACATTCACTACCTATTATGGGTTAGACGTTTGCTAATAAATTCTGGGGATAAAGGAAAAGGTAGGAAAAGAGAAATCATCCCCTGCCCTCACAGAGTTTTCAGTCTAATGAAAGAGATGATATGCAAACAACTATGTACAAATAAGTCTTACACATGATAAACTGGAGATGATCAACAGAGAAAAGGCTTTAGCATTAAGAGCAGTGCAAATTTATAAAAATTCAAGCCACTCTCCAATCGATAAATGCCCATAAGATATGAACAGACAATTTTCAGATGATGAAATTAAAATTATTTCTGGTCACATGAAAAGGTGCTCCAAATCACTATTGATCAGAGAAATGCAAATTAAGACAACTCTGAGGTACCACTACACACCTGTCAGATTGGCTAAAATGACAGGAAATGATAACGATGAATGATGGAGGGGATGTGGGAAAACTGGGACACTGATACATTGTTGGTGGAACTGTGAACGGATCCAACCATTCTGGAGAGCAATTTGGAGCTACGCTCAAAAAGTTATCAAACTGTGCATATCCTTTGACCCAGCAGCATTTCTATTGGGCTTATATCCCAAAGAAATCATAAAGGAAGAAAAGGGCCCCACATGTGCAAGAATGTTTGTGGCAGCCCTTTTTGTAGTGGCTAGAAACTGGAAACTGAATAGATGCCCTTCAATTGGAGAGTGGCTGAATAAATTACAGTATATGAATATTATGGAATATTATTGTTCTGTAAGAAACGACCAACAGGAGGATTTCAGAGAGGCCTGGAGAGACTTGCATGAACTGATGCTGAGTGAAATGAGCAGAACCAGGAGATCATTGTACACAGCAACAATAAGATTATATGATGATCAGTTCTGGTGGACATGGCTCTCTGCAACAATGAGATGCTTCAAACCAGTTCCAATTGTTCAGTGATGAAGAAAGCCATATACACCCAGAGAGGACCGTGGGATCTGAGTGTGGACCACAACATAGTATTCTTACTCTTTCTGTTGGAGTTTGCTTACATTTTGGGTTTTTTTTCCCTTTTTGATCCGATTTTTCTTGTGCAGCAAGATAACTGTCTAAATATGTATACATATATTGGATTTATCACATATTTTAACATATTTAACATGTACTGCCATCTGGGGGGGGGAGGAAGGAGGGGAAAATGTGGAACAGAAGGTTTTGCAAGGATCAGTGCTGAAAAATTACCCATGCATATGTTTTGTAAATAAAAAGCTTTAATAAAATTAAAAAAAAAAAGAATTAAGGGCAGTGGAAAATGTGGAATTTTAGCTTGGATGTGAAGGAAGCCAAGAGTCACTTAATCTGTTTGCCTCAGTTTTCTTTTCTGTAAAATTGTGTTGAAGAAGGAAATGGCAAACCATTCAAGTATATCTGCCAAGAAAAATCCCAATAAGGTCACAAAGAGTCAGACAGACATGACTGAACAACAACAAATATGTAGGGCACAGCCTCCCACAATTTAAGAAAATGTGGTTATGGCCTTACAGTCACAACATATAGAAATAGTTTCCATAATTTTAAGGTGTCACCCTTTGTACAAATTATACATGGCTTGTGCTTCTTTCTCTCATCTGCTAAGACAGTTAAAAGGCATTATGGTCTGCCATATGCATTATTTTGTTCTTTGCCTCAAAAGGCAAACTTAAACAATGTCAAGAAAAACTTCCTCCTAATTTGAGTTGTCCCAGGGTGGAAGAAACCCCCTCCAGTGTTATGAGCCTGCTTGCAAGGAAATCTTCAAGTGAATGTCTGTCCATTTAAAGAAAGGATTCTTGATTAGTCACTGGATTAAGGTCTAAGCTCAAGTCTCAAATGCTTCATCCCACATGAAGCCTTCCTTCATCACCTCATCCTCCAAATTAACTTGTATTTATTTTGCATGTATTTTGTTCTTCTCCAGGAGTTCTTAACCCTTCTATAAAAAGAAAAAAAAAAAAAAACTTCCCAGGCCCCATTGACAATCTGATGAAGCCTTTGGAACCTTCTCCAGAATCTTGTTTTTAAATGAACAAAATAAAATATAGAAGATTGATTCCAAAGAAAACCAAAGATATTGAAGTGCAGTGATCGAAATATTTTTAAATGCACTCTAGTGACTAGTTTGTGATTCAAAAATGCTTATAGATTTAATAATCGGACTAGATCAATCCATCAATATCAAATTTATCAAGTACCTACTATGTGTCACTGTGCTAAAAGTTAGGGATACAAAAAGAGGCAAAAGATAGCATCTGCCCTCATGAAACATATCTAAGGGGTTGGGGGCAAAGAACAATATGACATATATATATGGTTATTATTTCCTATTTATCTTCTGTATGGCTTGCTTTGTGTATAAATATATATATATATATTCACACACATACACACACACACACAAACACACACACGCACACATATATGTGTATATATATGGAAGATAAATAGGAAATAAACACCAGAGGGAAGGCACAAGAGCTAAGAAGGGTTGGGGAAGGCTTCCTGTAGAAAGCAAGGTTTTTATTTGGGACTTGAAGCCAGGATAGCTGGAGTGGAAGAGGGAAGGTGTTCCAGGCATGGGGGCCATCCAGAAGTGAAGAAAAGGAAGGTCTTGTTCATGGAACATCCTGGAGGTCAGTGTTGCTGGACTGGAGAGAAGAGATCAGGGTGTAAAGCATAAAAAGCCTGGAAAAGTCAGAGGGGGCCAAGTTATGAGCTCTGGGGACCCATCCAACCCTGAGATTCTGTGATACCCTAATGCTCTCTTGCCAGGAGGAGCGTGTCAAACAAACTAATTTATCCTGGGAAATTATATATGTCATCCTTTACTCCCCCCCACCCAGGGCTATTTACACTTCTAAAAGATGAATAGAAGAATGGGAATGTTTAAATTAAAATAATGAATAGATAATAGCAGGCTTTCAGTCAGCAGCCAATCAACTTATTTCACTAAGAGGAGAGGGGGAAAGAGAAGAAGGAAGGTGCAAGGAAGCAGCATCAGTCAGGGCAATGTGTGCTGGGCTTGGTGCCCAAGGATGTGGGCTAGAATCTTGTCAGATACTCTCTGTGTGACTCTGAAGGAGTCCCTGGCCATCTATGAGCCTCAGTTTCCTCATCTGTAAAGTATTGGGGCTGGACTAAAATGGCCTCTAGGGAACCTTTTGAGTCTGAATCGACAAAGTGGTACAAGACCGACCCCCCTTGCAGGGAAATGCTCGCTGCCTTGCCTGTAAATTGGAGGTGTGAGTTTTGGATCTAGATGCCGGCCCAGCCCGGGACCTCCCCAGTGCCGCTCTGTTCTCACCGGAGGAATTGGTAGTGTTACTTTTTAATAGGCACGTAGAACAGCAGCTGTTCAATGATTGAGTAAAAGGGCTTTGGAAAGGGAGAGACTTTTGGAAGCTGCTTTCCACCCTGGCTCAGAAGAAATGGTTTTCTTTTAAACAGAACAAGGGTTTTATAAAGAGTGTCAACTTTCCTACCCCCAAGAGGATGAACTCTCTGGTCCCGCCCCCATTTGGCCAGAAGAAGCCCATGAGTAACTTGGTCCCAGCTGGACTCTTTCATATTTCCCAGCATTGACTAAATGCGGGAAGGCCCATCTCCCCTCCCTGCCCACCTACTGACACACACATGCATTCATTCACTCGACAAATATGTGTTTGGGGCCTTCCATGTGCGAGGAAGAAGGCTGAGTTGCCATGCTGGTTCATTCGAGCAATGTAACCCTCTCTAGGTGACTCTCTACAGCACCTAAGGGACACCATAGAGCACTGGACTTGGAACCAGGACTCATTTTCCTGAGTTCAAATTCAGCCTCAGACACTCACCAGCTGGGTGACCCTAAGCAAGCCACTTAACTCTGCCTCAGTTTCCTGATCTGCAAAATGAGTTGTAGAAGGAAACAGCCAACTGCTCCAGTATCTGTGTCAAGAAAACCCCAAATGGGGTCAGGAAGAGTCAGGAATGATCGATAACCATTGGTGCAAAAATATTCTGCCCCCCCCCCAAAAAAAATCTGGAGAATAAATACTCTCATCCAAATCCCCTTTCATGGTGAATCCAGGAAAAGTAGAAACTTTAGAAAGCACGTGTAGCCATGCAGGTGGACTGGCCCCATTCTTCTGCAACTCTGTCTTGGATTCTTTTCAGCAATGAGCACAATGTAAGATTAGGGAAGGGGGGGGGTGAACCAGAACCCTCAGATCCCAACTCAATCTTTTTTCAAACCTTTTCTCTGATACCATCACTGAGCCCAGGGACAAGATAATTTATGTCAGTGTCTTCATTCATCGAAGGCAATGGTCTGCCCTAGTGGATGCAAAGGGGGATGGGGGCTTGGTCTTGTATACATTGTCAGGACAGACTGGAAAGGGACCCTAGAGGTCATAATCTCAATACTTTACAGATGAGGAAACTGAGGCTTCATAGACTTCCAGGAGTCACACAGAGAGTATTTGACAAGATTCTAGCCCACATCCTTGGGCACCAAGCCCAGCACACATTGCCCTGACTGATGCTGCTTCCTTGCACCTTCCTCCTTCTCTTTCCCCCTCTCCTCTTATTGAAATAAGTTGATTGGCTGTTGACTGAAAGCCTGCTATTAGCTGTTCATTGCTTTAATTTAAACATTCCCCATTCTTCTATTCATCTTTTAAAAGTGTAAAGAGCCCTTGATGGGGGGAGTAAAGGATGAAATATATAATTTCCCAGGATAAATTAGTTTGTTTGACACTTTCCTCCTGGCAAGAGAACATTAGGGTATCACAGAATCTCAGGGTTGGATGGGTCCCCAGAGCTCATAACTTGGCCCCGTCCGACTTTTCCAGGCTTTTTACACTTTACACCCTGACCTGTTCTCTTCAATGCAGCAATACTGATCTCCTGGATGTTCTATGAACAAGTCATTCAATATCTCCCAGTCTCAGCTTTCTTTTATTAATCTGTAAAATGGGAGTAAAATAGTACCCATCTCACCACAGTCACTGTAAAGAACAAATGACATCAATATAACAAAGTGTTTTACCCAGGCTTAAACCCTGCTGTTTGTCATTGTGATGATGAGATTGGACTAAGGTCCCTTCCAGTTCCATGCTTCTGATCCCAGTATGAGACATTTGTAATAGAACAAAGCAGATGTAACTAACAAGTTGTCCTTTGCCCTGATACCTTTATCAAGTGAGAATCCCTCTTTAATTGAATTAGAGATTCAATAAAATATACAGTATGTACAAATCCCAGGTCCCTCTGTGCAGTGGTACTAATTAGATTTGGGCAGTGAAATAAGGGGAGCTTCTTACAGACTGTACAAAGAGGAGAAAAGGAGACTTCCAATTATGGGGAGGCAGAAAAAAGTTTCCACTTTTCCTGGAGTCAGTATGAGAGGGGGCTTGTAGGAGAGTGCATCTCAGATTTTTTTTGGGGGGGAGGACAGAATATTTTTTGCTTTAACTATTCAATCTGTATGTTCCTGGCTGGGGAGCACATCAGATGGGGGGGCTTTCTAGCAGTAATACTGGGGGGAACCATCAAAGACACCCCTAGATCACTGAGGGAGGAAGAGTTGCAAACTCCTCCTTCCACCCCAATATGAGAGGGATTGAGGAAATTAGCCCCAGATGGGACTCTATACTATGAAGATATTTCCCTTCCTCTACTCAGAACTAGAAACTTCCCTTCCCCTGGCTTCCTGCACTCCCCGGCTGCTATCCATGCTTCTTTTGTATCTGATAAATTGCTGGACTAAAACGAATAGAGAGAAATGACAATGAGCCCATTCTTTTTTAAAACCTCAGCCTTGAGGGAGGATCAACGGAAGGCCTGATCCGTGTCCTGCCTCTTTGTTTCTCACTGACCCCAAAACGAGATGGATAGGGTCTTATGGCTTCAAAGAGCTTTCAAGTACATGATCTCATCCGAGACACACAACACACCAATGAATCCGGCCTGGAAAGGTCAAGAGCCTGGCCCGACTGCACTCAGCTAGGTAGGGCCAGAGCAGCAGGAGAAAGAACCCAGGTTTTCCCAATCCAATGCTCCTTCTCCTGCTTATTAACAAGTCTTCAGAATCAGGTCATCTGCATCTTGAGACTACACTTTTCCATGAACTTCGCCTGCCATAGATGTCAGCTATTATTATTCATGGATGGTTTTGACCTTAGAAGACTGGCTCAAATCTGGGTACAATCTGTGTGACTCCAGTCAAGTTTACCCCCCACCCTTCCACTGCCATCTTCTCCTTATGAGGATGGAATTGGACAATAGAGCAAATTTGGCCAGAGTCCCTTTGCTTCTAAATCCTATAATCCCATGATACTAAATAGGTTTTACACTTGGGCTCACACAGTGCATCGTACCTAGCAGTCTTCCCACAGATCGTTATCTGCTTATTATTACTTACTATTACTAACCTGTCACCTCCTTAATATCTTAATTCCCCCGAGTTTGTGCTTTCTGCAAAGCCTCCGACTATACAGAGAAAAAAGGAAATGGACAAAATGGAGATGATCCAGTAAATATATTTTGAAAGCAACAGTGGGGAATGAACAAGAACAAAGATACAGGTTGAACTCAAAGGAGGGGAAGGGAGAATGACAGGTAAGAAGGTCGGGGAGTTACAATAGAACTGGCATCCATCCATTCATTCAACGGCCATCTCTTAAGCAATGATTTAAGCATGAGACCGTGCTTATTTTTGATTGTTTTCAAAGGTCATCCCCTCGGAGAGAAGCTGAGGTTATCCATCTCTTTCTAGTCAGGGGACCTTCTAATTCCCAGGAAGCAGGGGGAGGCCCTTGGATTCATTCAATACCCTTGGAGAGCTTTGTCTGGTTCCTCTTACCAGCAGCATTTGGCCCAGGCTACATGTGGTTAAGCCATTGGCTATATTAGCCCTCCTCTATCAGATAACTCCATGCTTTTTTCTATGACAACAACATGAATCACTGGTTATTTGATCTTTTCGAAGCCTGGGCAGGGAAGCAAGAGAAAATCTCTTCAGACCACACCTCAGGGAGTAACAGGAGAAATAACTCCCCAGTCTTACATTCCTCCAAGCCTGAGCTCACTCATGATCTCCCCTCTGTCCCCAGGCCCTTACTAACTGAGTCCTCCCAAACAGGTCAAAACTCACCCCAAACAGAAGTCTTTCACTTCAAAGAAAACTGGCCACAGCAAATGGTGCAAGCCCGTCATTCATTTTCTTTTTTTCTTTTCTTTTCTTTTTTTTTTTTTTTTTTGCTGAGGCAGTTGGGGTTAAGTGACTTGCCCAGGGTCACACAGCTAGGGAATGTTAAGATTTGAACTCAGGTCCTCCTGAGTTCTAGTGGTGCTCTAGCTGGTTCTCTAGCCACTGCACCACCTAGCTGCCCCTATCATTTATTTTCAAAGGCAACCAAGATGAACAACCTGAATCTTAATCCAAGAAGGGTGATAGATAGGAGATCATTTCCTTCTTGGGGATCCACAGTGGGTCTAACTATACTGGTATCCCACTATATGGTTAACGGTCAGGACATTGGAGTCAAGGGACTGGGGTTCAAATCCTTACTTTTCTGTACTGTATTTATTTTGTTAATCATTTCCCAACGAGGTGGAGCTGTGAATGGATACAGCCATTCTGGAGAACAATTTGGAGCTATGCTCAAAAAGTTATCAAACTGTGCATACCCTTTGACCCAGCAGCATTTCTATTGGGCTTATATCCCAAAGAAATCATAAAGGAAGGAAAAGGCCCCACATGTGCAAGAATGTTTGTGGCAGCCCTTTTTGTGGTGGCTAGAAACTGGAAACTGAAGGGATGCCCATCAATTGGAGAATGGCTGAATAAATGATGGTCTATGAATGTTATGGAATATTATTGTTCTGTAAGAAATGACCAGCAAGACGATTTCAGAGAGGCCTGGAGAGACTTGCATGGACTGATGCTGAGTGAAATGAGCAGAACCAGGAGATCATTATACACAGCAACAACAATACTATATGACGATCAATTCTGATGGACATGGCTCTCTTCAACAATGAAATGTTTCAAACCACCTCCAATTGTTCACTGAAGAAAGCCATATACACCCAGAGAGAGGGATGTGAAATATGGACCACAACATAACATTCTCATACTCCTTGATTGATGTTTGCTTACAATGTGTTTCCTTTATCTGATATGTCTTTTGTGTAGATAAGATTTTTCTTGCACAACAATGATGTTTGGAAATATGTATACATATATTCGATTTGCCAATATTTTAACATAATTAACATGTAGTGGATATCCTGCCATCTAGGGGAAGGGTGGGGAGTTGGGGGGAAAAATTTGTAACAGAAAGCTATGTAAGGGTTATTGTTGAAGAATTACCCACACATATGTTATGCAAATAAAATAAAACAATAATTAAAAAAAAATTTCCCAACGATATTTTAATCTGGTCTCTGTCATAAGCAGGAGTTTTATAAACTGCTTAAAACTCATTCTATGAGTTGAGGAAAGTTATGGTAAGAGATGGCAAGTAGGTGACACAGAACATCGGGTCTGAAGTCAGGAAGACCGGAGTTCAAATCTGGCCTTGGAGATGTACCAACTGTGTGATCCTGGCCAAGTCATCTAACCTTGTCTGCCTCAGTTTCCTCATCTGTAAATGAGCTGGAGAAGGAAATGACCAAGCACTCTGCAAGTCTCTGCAGAGAAAATACCAAGTAGGGTGATGAAGAGTAAAATGTGAACACCTCAACAACTGCTCTCTCTCCCCTACCATTGAATTGTTTTAATTCTCAGATTAAAGAATTTCTAGCTGGAATACACTCACTCATCTCAACTCTTAATCAAAATTTCTGCCTTACTTAGACCTTCTTCTCTCTAACTGTGTCCAAGGCCCAATTACAACACTGGAGAAGACAAGAAAGTGGCTGGCTGATCTTTCTCCTTAAACTGCCCACACAAGAACGATCAAAGATTGATTTTCCACTAAATAATGTATGTGCCTCGATATTCAATAAGCTAATTAACATAATTAAACCAATAGGGAGATGTTTCTGTGTCTTTCATCGAAAGCTAAGAAATGGTGGAGGAATTGAGCCGATGGATCCTTGAATAAAAAAAATCCCTGCTGGACTCTCTTCCCCTTTTTGTCCTATTTGTCATTGTGGGGAGGGGAGGGGGGGAAGACAAAGTAAACAGGAAGACCTGTGAAATCTCTCAATTGTTGTTTAGTTCCATAATTATAGGGATCTGGAAACTCCTATTTCTTTTCTCAATGACTTACCAATGCAGACCCCATCAGCAGCTAAAGAAAAGCAATTTCAGCTTTCCCTGTGGGACATAATTGGTTGCCAGGGAGTAGGCAGATATGAATTTTTTTTTTCTTGTTCTTTCGTCTCGTTTGTCATTCATTTTCATTTCCCATTTCTAAATGCCAGTGAGCTGAGCATCCAATTCAGGGCTGAGGTATTGTTTTCAGGTGCTGGAGCCCTGTAAGGGCACTTTCTCATGAGGATGAGGGGCTGATTTAAATTAAACTCTGGAGAAGTATGGAAATGTGGGAGAGGTTGGTTTTCAATATTGTATGTGTCTTATTCATCATTTGGTGCTTATGAGAAGTGTGTGTGTTGATTCTGTCACCAGTCACTCAGATGCCATTAAGAAAAGTTTGTACCTCCTCCTTTCAATCTTGGGCAGTTTCTTTTTTGCTAAATAGAGCTTCAACAAAGTTTTCTACTGGAATCAACATCGGTGCAATTCACTCAGCAGATATTACAAAGAAAATGGCCTGGCTTTCAATCTTCAAATTTTTTTAATGACTATTTAAAAAAAAAAAAAGGCCCCAGGATTGATTTACAGCAAGATTGGACAATAATTTATATCGAATCTGGAGTTGGAAAGACCTGAGTTCTCAAATCCTGTCTCAGTCACGTACAGATTATGTGATTCTGGCAAGTCATTTTACTTCTGTACCTCAGTTTCCCTAATTGTAAAATGGAAATGATAATGATAATACTCTCCAGGATTGTTGTAAGGAGTAAATGTGATAATCTTTGCAAAGCTTTTTATATAGTAGGCATTTAATAAATGTGTGTATGGTGACAAATGTCCCCTTCTATGTAGCATAAAGGTGTCATTGTATGGCTTGAAAGGAGACAGACAGACACCCCTAATCTCTTCCCCTATCCATCTCCAAGAGGGATTTTTCTTCCTGCTAGGAAGGAAAACGGGAGGTTGAGGCCAAAAGTGTCCTCCTCAGAGCAAGGAGGTAAGAAGCTAAAATTACATCTTCTCTCTTAAATAAAATTAGTCTAGGGGATGTGATTTTCGGGTTCAATCTAATCAGGTTCATTGGTGAAGAAATTAGATCTCGGAGCTCTATACACAAGGTCTGATTCCTTTCCACTAAATATCAATTTTACAACAAAGGCACATAGCAGGCAGCCAAGAAACCCATTTACCCAAATTGATAGCAAAAAAAATTGAATCAGAGAAAGCATAAGTAGACAATAAGAAGTGAAGGAGCTCTCCCAGTGGGGTTAAGGTAAGTTGGCTCAACCAAGAGAGAGTCCTAGATCTCCCTCAAGGGCAAACTGCCCCAGGTCTCTAGTGTGGGAAGTTGGGCATAGAAATCTGATAGAGATTGCCAACTCCCTTCAT